>CADCXT010000160.1:0-30756 GCA_902806775.1 Microtus agrestis | reverse complement strand
AAGTAGACTGAGAGAAGGCTCTCAGAACACCCCCTATGGATGTTAGAAAAGCACCAAATGAATATGAAGGATGCCTGAGAAGCACTACCAAGCGCTCCTAGAGGCAGGGGATTGTCTTAGTTCTTCTTCTATTGCTGTGAAAAGACACCATGAATATGGCATAAAAATAAAGGGATTTAATCAGTTTGTTTACAGTTTTCTGATGACCATTGATGTTGGGGACAGTTACTTTCAGACAGACATGGTAGCTGGTCCTGGTTTGGGCTTGACCGCAGAGTCCAACAGGGACATACTTTCTCCCAATAGGAGGAATACAAATCTTCAAATTATGCTTGCGGGATGATTGTATTTACACAAGATCCTGAAATTTTGAAATGATAATGTGACAGCAGATTAGTGGCTGCATGGGTTAAGCGTAGTGAGTAGCAATGGGATAACCATAAAGGAGGCTTTACAGGGAGGGGAGGTTCTGAAGGTAAGAAACACGCATTTTGGTCTTCAGGTGTAGATGATATTTGTTTTATAAACAAAGAATAGTACACGGGATCTGTACATTTGTTACAACTTCTTATCTACATACAATTACCTCAAAATGGAAGACATTAAACATTAAAATTACTAAACAGTTATGAATAAATTCCAACAGAAGTACAACCAAAGAATCCATGACAAACAAAAGACAATTATTTCTCCTCTAGTAACCCACAGAAATGGAAAATATTCTAAAGCATAAGTTATTTTGAAAGCTAAGACAGCCACTACTCAGTCTTCTGGCTAGCCCGAAGCCTAGCTTCTTTTCCTTATCAGAGTTAAGTTTACGCAATCCTTGGAAGATACTGTGACAGTGGGGATTTAGGGAGCCAATGCGAGGAATCAGAGATTGTTCCGCTCACCTCACACATCAACCTAACATCACTGTTTGCCCAGAAGAGTATAACAAAGCGGTTAACAAGAAAGAACAAATAGAAAAATAACAGAGGAAGAAGATGAGCATAAGGAGGAGAAGGAGGGGGAACACGTGGAAGAGAAGGAGCATGGGGCAAATGAGAAAAACATGAGGGAAAGAAGAAGATGGGGGAGATAAACAATGAAGAAAAGGAGGAGGAATTAGAAGAGGCGATAGTAGAAGAAGAAGAAAAATTAAGAGGACCGGGGAGAAGAAGAGAAAGAGAAAGAAAGGGAGAAAGAGATACAGGAGGAGAGGGAAACAATGACGTGGCTTTTTAAGGCCAAGTGACATAAATTGATTGGCAATGAGAAAGTGGACACAAGGAGAGAATCAGTTAGGCAGCAATAGCTAAAACCTTATATCATCATTCTGAGTAATTCACACTAAGATGGTACTCTTTTGATCGCTCAAGGTTAGTGGAATCAGGCTAAAAATAACTGAGTGCCAAATATCTGCTTATTTCTGAAGTCCATTAATCACAGAGAAAGTCCTTTTCACACCTCCTTCACCTTCTAGACAGTCTTCTCAGACCCGCTGTCGCAGTGTCACTGAGTAACACATCACCGTGACATGTGCTCCCGAGTTATTTTCCTGACAGATCTCTCAGGCTGTGTAGTCCAACTGTTCTGCCTCAGCCTGCAGGTGCTGCAGTTACAGCAGGTGCTGCAGTTACAGCAGGTGCTGCAGTTGGGTTCAGGCTTTGCAAGAACAGTGATGCATGTAATTGGGCTACCCTTTAACTGACTCATGTCCCTCATGTCAACTCCAACTACTGCTTAAGATCCTTCTAACTCTTCTCATATTCTACATGGTACACACTTCTTTTACATATGAAAAGGGGATGTTCATTGAATAAGGAATCATTCTTCAACATTGCATGTTTAAAATTTGAAGAAAACGTTGGAAATCTACCAGGTGGATAGAATTTGAAATCAGGAGGAGCTGCACAAAGTCAGAGGTTTGCCAGTGCGTTTCACATTTGGTAGACAGATCTTCCCAGGGCCAGCAAGAGGAAGAAACATCTGTTAACTTTCTCCAACAGGTGCTTGTTTCAGGCATTTTATTCTTTTCAAAGTAAGCTTTAACCATAAAAGTATTCACAACCACAACACAATTTTTATACTTGGAACATTATTAATCATTTCAGATGTAGCTAGGTGATATATTAAATTTTTATAACTTGTTTTAGTAGGTGTCAGTTACTAATTAAAAAAATAAAACTAAGAGGCTAGTTTAACATCTAACAGAGCTTGCTAGTAAATCATGAGGACCACATCCCAGCACTTATTTGTGTGTCGTGATAAATTCCTGCTATGGGGTGTTTACTTGAAACCATTGTGCTAGTCCCTGATGACACTGGTCTAAATCTTTGACATTGTAAGCCAAAACAAACCTTTAACCTTTAAGTGTGTTTTTCTTGAATATTCTGTCTCACTGGCTATGAGTTAAGGTAGGCCTCAGCTAGTCTGCCTTCCTTAGACTTTTCAATGTTTTCTTATATTTGCTTTATGAATGGCACTATGTTTTGCTTGCTTTTAGTGGCAGAAATAGTGAAAATGAATGAATTCTAGTTACATTTTCAGAACCACTGGACAGTGTTTTAAGATCTGGTATATGATCTCCTGAATCAAAGATGGCTGGGCTGCTTGGAGATGGCTCAGTGATTAACAGCACTGACTGCTCTTCCAGAGGACCCAGGTTCAACCCCCAGCACCCACATGGCAGCTCACAACTGCTCTGTAACCCCTGTTCCAGAGAATCTGACATCGTTATATCAATGCACATGAAATAAAGTTAATGAATTTAAAAAGAAAAAAAAAAAAGATGGTGCACATTCTGTGGCTTGCAATTTTCTCACCTTGCCTTTTAGAGTTCATTGGCAAAGGTCACCTCTAGAGTCACATCTTTGCCATTAGGTAGTATTTAAAGGATGAGAAAAGACTCAACCTACAACTGAGTGGAGTCTTGCCCTTGTTTGCTGTAAGTAAAGGGAAGGATATGAAGAGGACTATAGCAAATATTTTCTAAAGAACTGAAAAATAATCATAAAAATAGCCCAATAAAACTGAAAGTTACTTCATGTTTCCTTGTAGGGTTTAGGGAGAGTTGTGACTTAAAAAGGATGATAAGCCAACAGCAATGAGAACATGGTGAAGAAAATGGTTAAAATCCATTGCCTGGGTTGTGTATTGTTGAGATCCTTTCCCCAAAATCCACCCTCCAGCAGCCCCTTCTTGTTCTACTTCACCTTACTGTTTCCTTGTTTCATCTTGCCATGTACCAATAAATATGGTTTCTACTTTTGTCACTAAATAAATAATTCAATAGTTTAGACTTTCTAGGGATATATATTTTTGATACACCACCTTGCTCTGCAGCCCCAGGCTAGTCTCAAACTTGTAATCTTTCTTCTCTCTGTCTCCTGAGTACTGGGATGACAGCTCTGCACCACTAAGCATAAGACATTCCATCTGTGAAAATATTTCATAGCATCTTTCATTTTCAACTAGGCTTATAGTTTTCTTTCCCTTACAGCTGCTTCTGACTCTTGCTTTAACTGGCAATGGAACAATAGCAGAGTAGCAGAACACCAATAGACCTGCCATTTCCTGACCCCAATCCCCGTGAAAATTCACACAATATTTCCTATATCAGTAACTGGGAGTGGCTGACAGACAGCTCTCCATTAGAAGTGGGAGAAGATTGATATGTATGGATTTATTGGTAAGTACACCTATGCATTTCCCCACTTTAAATATTGCAGAAAGACAACCTTGAAATATATACTTAGAGTTAACTTTAGAGCTATGAAATATTTGCATAGCAGGGCCTCAGACTCATTTCAAATAGCTGCACCAAGTATCTTCTAGAAGACCTCTTGGCATTTAGAATTTTTTTTGTTATTTCCAAAAATGACTATTGAAAATCTCAGTAGGAATAATCAATTCTGCAAGCCAAATGGCTCAGGACCATGAAAGGCTCTTCACAGGTAAGGCTTGGGGAAAAGAATAGATATCAAGACCCTAGAAGCTGCAAAAAAAAAAAAATCACAGCTCTCACCTCAAAGCAGAAAAGAGGCATTTTTTGTTTTAATGTTTTTTCTTGTTTTTGTTTGTTTTGTTGTGTATGTTTTGTCTTTGTTTTGTTTGAACCAATATTGGTGACCATACCCTGAAAACAGAGTTCGCATTTCACCAAACTCCATATTCTAATATACTAACACTCTGATGAGGTGTTATAGGACCAGAGCAAAGGAGTCATAAGCAAGGTCACCTTCCAAATGCTTCAGTGGAGGCATTAGATAAGTGGGATAAAGCTAGATAGTTTGGCTCTGTGCTTGCAATGTTCCAAACTCCTACAGTCACTGTGGCTGCAATCCTGTAATCCTTACAGAAAGCACAGTAGAATGCTAAAATTCTTTAATAACTTTTGTTCCCAAATTCTATATAACATCACAATGTCCTTTCATGTTAACATAGAAAGTTAACTGATAAAAGGCATCCTTGAAATCATTTTCAAATGTCATTCCCGTGAGATTTTTTGTTTTGTTTTATTCTGCAGTTTCCTCCCACTTCCCAATGCTCATATTCTCACTGTTATCAAAGCAAAGTAATGGTGACAACATCATTGCTTTGGGAGCATCCAGAAAGTCCTGGAAACATGTACATATAACCAATGCTACATGAAATCACTAGGTTGTGCAACAATAAAGATTTGTAAAGAGATTATGAGTTTTGGAGGAGAAGAAAGATGGGGAGAAGTTGGAGCAGTAGAGAGGACAGGGAGTGTATCCACAGTGCTTATGTTTGAAGGTCACAAAGCACAGAAAATATTTTAAAAGATAAAAAGAACAAAGGACATGTCATTGCTGGCATGGTATACCTCCTAGAATCCTGAATACATGAGTTTTTTTGGTTGGGTTTCCTTTTGAGAATGACTTATACTAAAATTTCTACTAAGACTTGTCAAAACGTTTGGAAATGAAGTAGAAAAAAATATCCTCACCTGAAAATAGAGGGGAGGGAAATCTGATTATGTTCCTTAACTGCTTTTTTTTTCATTTCTCCTTTAGTGTAGGAGGTCTTTCTGTATTTGTGTTGATGTCAATGGTTGAATAAAGAAAACCACCTTAGTCTAGTTGATAGGGCGGAACTCAGGTTGGTGGGGAAGACAGAACTGAATGCTGGGAGGAAGAAGGGAGAGTCAGAGATTGCCCGCCATGAAGCTGCCAGGTCAGACATGCTGAATCTTTCCCAGAAAGCCAGGCAGCAATTTAATTAATACAGATCTCCATGTGGTTATTTCAGGGGTTATGCTAGCTGGGCAGTGGGACAAGGCCTGCCGCTGTTCCTTACAACACTCCTTCCACATGTTCTCCCAGATACTCCTCAAACCCAACTTCATGTTCTTTCTCTGTTTTAAACAAAAAGAAAACTCAAACCAATGCAAGCAAACAAAGAAACAAACAAACAAAAAATAACATACCCATGTACAAACATCAAGTTTGATTTGTATTGGCCTACTACTCCTGAGAATGGGGCCTACCATGGGGTGGGGTGTGGTTGATATACCCAATATCACTCATTAGAGAAAACTAATTTTTCCTCTCCCAGTAGACATCTATTGTAAGTAGCTTCTTGGTTAGCACTGGGTTTGCATCAACTTCCTTTCTCCATGGTAGGAGTTTGTCTGGCATGAATGTGTGCAGGTCATGCAGTTATGTGCATGCTGTCATGGCCTCCAAGATTTTTTATTTGCTTCATGCCTGTTCTGTTGGGAAAATGCTGTTTCTTTTAAGTTGTCTACAGTTTGTGGAATCTGGCCACCCTTTTCCCTTCTCTTCAGCACAGAAACCTGAGCCTTGAGAGAAGCGGACCTGTCACTGTTAAAGTCAGGAACTTTAGATAGATCATGAACCCTAGGGGAAAGCCTAGACTACTATTCTGCTAAAGCAATCTAGTGATAGAATAACTCCTAATGACTTATTGCTATACCAATAGATCACTGCATCTCTCAGTCCTCAGAAGAGACGCTTCTTACAGTAGATGACAATGAAACACAGAGATTCACAACTGTGCAATGTTTTCAATATTTAAATTTTGTGAAATGTGTGCAAACCTGTGGTCAAATGATAACTCAGAGTAAAGACTTATTCTCCTTTTCCATCATTTGGGTTCTAGGAATGAAACGTAGGCCATTAGGCTTGGCAACAAGCTCCTTTACCTATTATGCCAACTAACCAGCCACCTATCATTAACTCTCATCATCACATATAAAATAGATTTTCCTCAGTTAGATTACTATAGCCCATAACACAGAGATAACTATTTAAAAAAACAGTAAATACCATAGTGCTGGGTTTTGTCTGTAATCCTTCTGTCTATAATCCTGGCACCCAGGAGACTGGGGCGGAAATATCAGGCATCCAAGGCCATCCTTGGCTACATACTTTGAGGGCTGTAGGAAACCCTTTCTAAAAGCAACCATTAATGGACAACTGCAACCCTGTACTGTTACGTTAAATGACTGAATTCTCCCTATTCATCTGACCTCTGTGACCTACAAACAGCAGTGATAAAAAGAAATATGAACCACATGGAGACTCTAAGGCTCTTAAAGAGACTATATAACTTGATCATAGTCACACCAGGGAAACTATGAAGCCATGTTCTAAACTCAGATCTAAGTACAAAATCTATTTTGTGAGCCACATCTCTGTGCTTTTGCTCCTAAGTGCAGTAAAACCCAACCTTATTGTGTTCATATTTGCAACAGTTTTACATGGAGCTACTTAGTAGATTGAATGTTCCACTATTTCTTCTTAATTTCTACCATTTTGCTAAAATTATCTAATTTTCTTTTTTAAAAACATAAAAGAAGCAAAAGCAAAGCAATCTATAACTTTATTTCATGTATTGATCTTGCATAAGTGTTGGGTCCAAACCCAACATAAATTATCTCTCTGGACTGAGTGCGGAGGCAAAGGAAAAATTGAGACACAGTTTACACAGCAATATCGGAAGGGAGTCTCAGGGTACATTTAAATCCTAAAGATCACCCGTTTTTATTCTCAAAACAGCTTTTATATCCAAAGGTAAACTGAGGGGTTCACAGCAGTCAGGGGACTAAAGTCAAGTCTGCAGCTATGGCTGCTCTGTCACTAGCTTGAATTAATTCTCTTCCCAGGATCTCTGTAATTACAATGAAGGCAGCAGAACAACATTAGCATATCCTGACCCAGGACAGCCAGATTGTAAGTGCTATGTGACCACTTCAGGTGCAAACTGTGGCTTGAGAGCCTGGCCACCATGCAATGCAAAAATATGTGGCCAGCATGATATTGCTCCACACATAAAGAACTGCGTTTACTGATCAAATTTAAAGCACTGTACAGTTTCAATGACTGAATCTATATTTTCCTCCCTCACCCATTTTACGCTTTTCATCGAGCCCCCAAATGTGATGCCAAATCATCAAAGTACCTGCAAAAGCCAACAAGAAGACCAAGTCCCATATGTAAAAGCAAAGAGCCTTTATTTTAGTCAAGTTTGCAAACTCAGTCTCTCTCTGCATGTCCAACATATTGGAATATACAGAGTCCAGAGTTCAGTTACAATCGGGTTTTTTAGTAATAAAAGTGGGGGTGAGGGGTTTTTGAGGTTTAGGATCCCTGATTTGCTGAAATTTGTCTAGGGGTGTCCTGGTGGGTCTGTGCTGGCAGATGGTCCTATCTACAACAATTCGAACGTTAGCCACTTCCTTTGGATGATCTGTTTTTGGGTAGTGCTAGGTAATCTCAGTTTGTGGTTGTTTCTGCACCCAGGTATCGCCTCAGGGTAAACTACTGAGACTCAGGCCTCTTATTAAATTTATCAATGGCTGAGTTCTACTCTGGCAGGTGATAATGGTTGGAAGTAAAGAACTTCCTTTGGGTGACCTGCCCATACTTAGCTTATCATGGCTGGCCCCCACATTCCCCCCTTCACAAGCACTGATGACAGGACCCAATCTTGGGTCCTGCTTGCCTTTGGTTTTAAGGAGGCAGGGAACTACTTAAATTAATAAATCTATTAATTGACAACTCTGGACCTAGTATATTAACAGGCACTATAGGTAGTTATCTTGTCCCCCATGCCAGGGAGTTTTCCTTTGTTTCAGCCTTTTAACCTGTTTTGGGAAGGGGGTATGGGACAATGTGTTCCTTTCTGTAACTGCTTCAAGCTGACATTGGGGCATTGTTATCCAGGCCCAAGCAGGTTGAAAGGCTGGCCAAAGGGGAGGAGCATTTAGGCAATGGGGCACTCATCAGACTTTATTGAAGGAACAGGAAGTGTTTACATCAGCTGGACTGGTCCACATCACCTTTCAGGAAGTCCACGGCTCTCCACCATTCGGAGCAGGTTGCAGTCAGCAACTGATACGTAGGATGTGTCTGCCAGCCAAGTGGAAGCTTATTGAGATAAGTTTAAACTAGGAACAGTTTAAACTTTATTTACTTAAAGAAAAAGCCATATTGTAGAAAAAGAACAGATAACAGGTATCTGCAAACAGAAGGTATAGACTCATAACTTTGAGTCCCTAGCAAAAACTACAGATTTGTTAGAAGCACATATATTTTTCTGCTGTCCAGAGAACCATGTATTATTTGGACAGTGATGTCTTTTACCCAATGAGAAACACCTTTATGTTTATATTTAAATGACAACCAGAATAGATCTAAAATCTTGAGCTTCTGACATACACAGCAAGTAGTCATTGCTCTATTAGCTTATTAGTTTTTAATGAGCTAACAAGCTGGCTGTAGCTTTGTGTGAGGATCTGGATGTCTTTTCTTGTTAAGCTGACATTATAAATATACTAGTCATCAATACTATCAGAGATCTCAGAAGGATAAATAGAGTATATCTGAGTACAGACAATTTTAAATCTATTAAAAATAACAGGGACCAGAGTCCATATACCGTTAGTCTAGGCAAAAGTGCTGCAATCATTTCTCCAAAGTTCTGCTGTCTGTCCACACTCTGGACCAGGTCCTGGCAGCCAGTGTTGCACTGGGGGACATCTTGCCCACTGGTCAGCATCATTGTAATCCAGGTGGAGACCTCATGGTGTCTCATAATCTTCTTTGGAGACCCTGGGTTACTGCTAGGATCTTGAGTCTCTGTCTAATATGATAGGCTTTTTGAGTTATTATTTTAAATGCCATATTCTTCAAATCTCTGAACTATGAGGTTGCCTAGGTATGTCTGATTAGACAAACTTTGTTTTTTATTACTTGTTTTAAGTAATAAGCCTTATTTAGTTCCCTGTCTATGTTTTTAAAGTCAAACTTAAAACAGTACTTTTAAGATGACTGGCTAACTTTTATTTCCTAATAATCTATAAGTAAGCAGCTTTTACAAAACTAGAACTCCATACTCTGTAATTATTTTGAATTAAAGCTAAAAAAGAAACTGAATTAGTTATTCCGAGGGTAAACACAGAACAAGTTTATGTCTAGCTGTTAATGCTCTCTTACAAAGGCAAGGAACAGGCCCCAGGGTGAAATGAGAACAGGAGGGAGTCTAAGAGCTAGCATTGCCCTAGGGTAAACTGAGATAATCTATAGAACCCATCTTGGCAGGTGTGTATAAGTTGACCTGGGAAAGCTGTCCTTTGCTTTTTTATTTTTCCCTCTTCACAGAAGTACCAATGACAGGACTCGATCATTGGTCCTGTCTGTCTAGGGCATCAAATCTGCTGATAAGAAGAAGCAGGATTGTTAGGGGCCTGTTAGAGCTGGAATCAAAGTTGTTGACCAAGGAGACCAATTGAACAAGTTTTCATCCATCTTCCCTGTGAGTCTTTTGGTCTCTATCATTAACAAGGCCACTGAGTTTCTATTCACCCCTGAGTAATTGACATAGAAACATTCTTGCCCCCAGAAGAAGAGGTCTAAATCTCTTAGTATCAATACAAAAATTTATGACTCAGTTTATCCAAATAGCTTAAACCCAACAAAGTTATCAAAGACAAGGAGGCTACAACTGCAGTTTTGCCTATATTGTGAATCTCAGTTTAAACATCTGACATGCAGGTGGTCCTAGACTGTCCCTGTACAACAACCTCCAAAAGATTGAGATTGATAGGCTTGGACACTGTTCTAAGCCCTCTATCAAACTGCTTAGGTCATTGTTTTCTGCATCCCAAGATAAGAACAATTTTATTTTTGGTTAGCCTTTGGTGCTATGGTTTTGACTCTGATTTTTAGCCTTTTAACAATATAAAACATTGTATAGCACAGATATTTCACAGCCTTAAAAAATTAATTTTAAGTGTCTTTTGCAATATCAGGAATATCACCAATAAAGTACTTTTTAGAAAGGGACATGAGTCATCATACAAAAATTTATCCCAATCTAAACTATTTGGAGATTTGTTAGGCCCACTCCACGAGGTCACCTTTAATAAAGATGGCGGTGAAATCATGTGGCATTTGTTATTTTTTAACTCTAGCAAAATGACAATCTAAAATTTAAAAATGAATTTGTAGTAGGAGGCATGGGCTGCATCCTGCCCTGCTAGCTTAACCCCCGAAATAACCACACATAAATTGTATTAATTAAATTACTCCGTGGTCCATTATCTCTTGTCTCTTCTTGCCTAACTCCCACATCTTGACTTAACCCATTTCTAATAATCTGTATTTCACCACGAGGTTGTGGCTTACCAGGAAAGATTCAGCATTTCTGACCTGGCGGCTGGCTCCATGTCAGTTCTCTGTCTGCCCTTCTTCCCAGCGTCCAGTTCTGTCTACTCTGCCTATCTAATTGCCCTATCAAAAGGCTAAGACTGTCTCTTTATTCAACCAATGAAAGCAATACAAATACAAAAGGACCTCCTACACCAGGAATTATGCCTTTTGTTTTTTTTAATTATCCATGCAAAGATTTTAAGTAAAAGCCTGGCGGTGGTGGCGCACGCCTTTAATCCCAGCACTTGGGAGGCAGAGGCAGGCGGATCTCTGTGAGTTCGAGACCAGCCTGGTCTACAAGAGCTAGTTCCAGGACAAGGCTCCAAAACCACAGAGAAACCCTGTCTCGAAAAACCAGAAAAAAAAAAGATTTTAAGTAAATAAAACATGGGCCTAACAAAGGAAGATCCATAATCCAATTCTAGAGCCAGCTTTTTAATAAAAAAAAAAAGCATATAGCAGTCTTAACATTATCGATACTGAAAAGTTATCTGAATTTCTGCTAACCCAAATTTAGTAATCGGAACTCAGTGATAAATTTCTGAAGTCAGGCTTGGAACAGCAAACATAGATCATTTTTAGCTCCATGCTTGCAAGATAACTTACATAGACAAACTTTTTAACAAAACAAGCATATTCAGTATTTGCATTTATGAGAAACCACAGCAAAGATAGTTTACATCCCCTTTTACAACTTTTTATAGTGTATGGCTACAATATTTTAAAACAGGAGCAGAAACATGCATATACTATAACAAAAAAACCTTTAAATTTACATCACATAAATTGTGTACCAGTGTGAAACATTTGAGACTAACAGGGAGTTTTTTTTGTACATTAACCAATAGTAATTTGCCACTAGCCACTATAAATGATGACAGATATTTATAACCCATTGGATCTGAAAGAGTCCTTGACCTGCGGAGCCAAACCTTGGTCAGGTTTGACCAGAAGCTGAAGCATGCAGCATGCAGCCCCCAGGGCAGGCAGAGGGAACTCATCTACCAGCAAGAGTGGTATACAGCATGGGGGTAGGGGAAAGACTGTTTAAACCCTCCAAGCCATAGCAATTAACCCCAGATTCTCTTGTTTAGTGTTTGAAATCCTATTGGGGTACATCTGCCTCCTACAACTGTGGCTGATGGCCTTGCTACATTGCAACAAAATGGCTGCATAGCCCAGCCACCCAGCCATATAAGCATGCTGGCCTGCAGCCTCATGCTTAGGACCAAGGCTGACTCCTTTTCATGAAATGTTTAAGGTGGTGATGAAAATACACCCCTATGTTCATGGCCCTATCTCTGAAGTCCTGTAAGTGATTACAATATCAAAGTCAAAGAAGTCATGATTTAAGTCTGTCCAATATCGTCAGCGTCATTTTAAGTCAGGAAAAAAACACAGCAATATATAGACACACAGAACAATGGACAGGACAATGGTGCTAACTCAAACCAAAGACACAGCTTCAAGCTGTTTCATGCGTGTGACCGACCCCTCTATTGAAATGAGACTGCTACCCACGTGTATCTACACTGAGCTGACAATGCCACCTGTGTGTCTTACCACAGAGCTGACTTAGGTTCACACGACAGTTGCAATACTGCAGCCTTATGATTATACCTCACGCATTTAGGACAAAGAATGAAAAATGGAATTTTTATGAAGTGTCAATATCCCCTACCCCATTCTCATTGGCTAGAACCTAGTTGCTGCGTTTCAAAAATTGATGAAGGTGGTTCTTGTATCTATTTGTTGCTTTCATTGGTTAATTAATAAAGAAACTGCTTGGCCCTCTGATAGGGTAGAATTTAGATAGGCAGAGTAGACAGAACAGAATGCTGGGAGAATGAAGCAGATTCAGGGAGTCACTATGATTCTCCCACTCCAGACAGACGCAGATTAAGATCTTTTCTGGTAAGCCAGTTCGTGGTGCTACAAAGAATATTAGAAATGGGTTAGATCAATATGTAAGAGCTAGCCAATAAGAGGTTAAAACTAATGGGCCAAGCAGTGTTTAAAAGAATACAGTTTTCATGTAATTATTTCAGGTATAAAGCTAGCTGTGCGGGCGGCCAGGTGCCAGGGACATAGCCCGCAGCTCATATTACTACAGAGTGGCGTCCAACATAGGGCTAAATCCACTTAAAAACCTAAAAAGGCTTAAAAATAAGGGAGAGAGAGTTTAACACAGATTTTTGCTGTTTGTTGGTGGCGTGCTGTAGAGAGATTTCCTGATTCAGCAATAGCAGCAGAAAAACGCGGTGTCAATTTAAAGCACGGCTTCCTGGGGCTGCCACCAATGCAAACTCTGGCGTTAAAGCATTTCAATGGCTTTTTTTTGAAACTGAATGTTTTCCTGCTTGTGATCAGAAGGAGAGTGCTCTGAGACCTTGCTGATGGCTCAACGCTCCCAGCCTGCACCTGGACAAAGGGCAGAATCAGGCTTAGGCAGGCGGGAGAGCATGGCGGATTCCTGCCGCCATACAGATAAGTGTTTTCAGACTGCACAGTGCTCTGCATGTCAGATTTGGCTGTAACTTGGATAAAAAGAGTTTCTGTGCCGCACACCCAGTCTCAAAATTAAACTGCAGAGTGCGGCTCCAATGTGGACTGCTGTATGCCTGAAACTGTGTGTGGCTCAGGGGCACAAAATGGATCTGAGACAGGAGCGGCTGCTCCATGCTGAAAGGTGCTGACCTCAGGCAGAAACTACCATAATTACCATAATAACAGCGCAGTTAAGGTTTAGACTGGGCAGGACACAGGCGTTACCATATTACTTGTACATGGTGCAACTTAAGTTTTTAAAAACTGCTTAACATTTTAAAAGATGCTCCTGGATAGTAAAAAAAATTACAGATTCACAATAAAATAGATTCAGACATAAAGACCACAGTGTTGGATAAATGTATGTAGGCTTGAGAAAGAAAAATATATATATATATAAAATAAAGTTATTGGTTTAAAAAAAAGGGTAAAGTCTTTAAAGAGACAAAATAAAGTGATAAAATAAAAATAAGCCACATAAAAATAAATAATTCACAGAGAGTCTGGATTTTTTGTATTATTGTGTTTTCTTTAAAATTTTTGATTGTGAAGGAGATAAGTACAGAGAGACATTTCATTATATGGACTGCCAAATAAAACCAGAATGGATATCATGAGGGTATGACTTCAAAATTTGGATCTAAGGATATAATGCTTTGGAAAAAAATTTCTTCTTTTGTTTTCACATAGGATGAGACTCTATAGATTGCTTCTATCCCAATATGGTATGATAAACCATGCCCTCTTAAAAAATTGCTGTAAACACCTTCAAAAATTACTTCACTCAACTACCAACTGAGATGAACCTAGCAGACAGGTTATCCCATAAAAGACCTAAATAACGATGCCCCCATTCAGCAGAAAACAGTTTGGAGAGAAAAACTGTGTCCATGTTCCCAAATATTGTTTATAAATGTTCTTTTACATTTAAAGGGGAATATGATATAGATATGAATAGTTTGCATTAGTATGGAATTTAAGGTCAATTTTGTCATATGTATATGTATTTCTGATCTTGATTAAGGTGTTGTGATTATGTGGTTCATTTAATAATGTAATATATAATTAGGAAATATAAATTGTTAATGGATAATCATCGATAATAGTCAAGCTTGTAGTCATATTAGTTAGATTCTCTAGATGTGCATAGATATACTTCAGTTAGGCAATCTTCATATCTTTCAAAGGCTACAGAATATGGCATTTAATGTTCTAATAATTTAGGGTTTTTCATGACAATGAGACACATCTGCTCCTGACAGCACCAATCTACTTCAAGAAGAAGATGGGCATCAAAGAGGCTCCTTATGGGGTTGGATAGCCATTAGGGCAAGAAACTTCTCTTGCCTGGGCTGTTGCATAAACTGGACACAAAGAATCCGCAAAAACAGGACTGCTGAACTTTCCTAAAGGTGAGATGATCTTTCGGGTTCCTGATTCATGAAAGAGTCTTGAAACATTCTGCAGGACACAGCAGAAAGTGATTGAATAGTCTTTGGAATTTTCCTGCTTCATGAAAATGTCTGCTGAAAACTATGAGCCTGTAGGCCAAAGATGGATGCCCCAACGGTACAGAGGAACTTTGGGTGACTGTCCAGGCAGCGAGATGTTTCTGTCATTTCTAGAGTTTGAAGTTTCTTATTTCTTGTTTACTTAGGTAATATTATATCCTTCTGGAGTCTTTTATGGAGTTAAAGAATAAATAGATAATTATAGTTCTCCTTAGTTATGATAAATGATAAAATAGATATAAATATTGTAACTATAGTTCTTGCTTGATAACTGTTTTGTTACATGTAATTTTACTATGTTAAAGTTAAAGCCTTTCTTTTTTGTTTAAACAGAAAAAGGGGAAATGATGGAGGTGGGTCTTGTATCTATTTGTTGCTTTCATTGGTTAATTAATAAAGAAACTGCTTGGCCCTCTGATAGGGTAGAATTTATATAGGCAGAGTAGACAGAACAGAATACTGGGAGAAAGAAGCAGATTCAGGGAGTCGCCATGATTCTCCCACTCCAGACAGACGCAAGTTAAGATCTTTCCTGGTAAGCCAACTCGTGGTGCTACACAGAATATTAGAAATGTGTTAGATCAATATGTAAGAGCTAGCCAATAAGAGGTTAAAACTAATGGGCCAAGAAGTGTTTAAAGAATACAGTTTCTGTGTAATTATTTCAGGTATAAAGCTAGCTGTGTGGGTGGCCGGGTGCCAAGGACATAGCCCACCGCTCATGTTACTACAAAAAATGAATATGACCATTTGTTGAAGAAGCAAGGCTCCTAGTGAATAATAAAGAAAAAGACAGAGGTTTCTGAATGTCTTAGTTAGGACTTCTATTACTGTGAAGAGACATTGTTACCATGGCAACCCTTATAAAGGAAAATGTTTAATTGGGGGGTGTGCACTTATAATCATGACAGGGAGCATGTTGGCTTGCAGGCAGATGTAGTGATGGAGGAGTAGCTGAGAGTCCTACATCTTGCAGGCAACAGGAAATCCAATGAGACAGTGGGCAGCATCCTGAGCATAGGAAATCTCAAAGCCCACACCTACAGGGACACACTACTTCCAACAAGGTATACCTACTCCAACAAAAACACAACTTCTAATAGTGACACTCCTGTAGTAGGAAGCTGACTACTCAGCTCCAAAATAACCACACAGAAACTGTATTAATTAAATCACTGCTTGGTCATTAGATTGAGCTTTTTTTAGCTAGCTCTTACATTTTAATTGAACCAATTTCTATTCATCTTTGTATCGTTACATGGCTGTGGCTTACTGAGTAAAGTTCCATCCAGTGTCTGTCTATAGTGAGGCTACATGGCTTATCCTGATTCTGCTTTCTTTCTCCCAGCACTCAGTTTAGCTTTTTCTGCCTAGCTCTTCCATACATACCATGGTCCAAGACAGATTTTTTTCATTCATTAACCAATAAAAGCAACCCATATGCAGAAGGAATTCCCACACCACACTCCCTATGAGATTATGTAGCGAATTACATTCAAACTACCACACTGACATAAAGCATAGTATCACAGTCACTGTGTGGAGTATTAAGTGCTCCCACAAGCCTTGGCAGCATTGCTGTCCCCAGGAGTGATTAGAGTCTAGCAATTTTCTCAAAGACTGCAAGGACAACGGAGATCGAGACTTTCTTTACTAGGACAGAGAAGTTACATAAACAGCAGGTTTTGAGAGTTTAAGCAGAGTGGTGACAGGAAATTGATGAAATCCATTTTATCCTCATTAAGTTTTTACTGATGGTGGTCACAACTGCCCATAACACTGTTTCTGTAGGCCAAATGAAATCACTGCAAATGAGGCTATCATAAAAATTATAATAGTAATTTGGAGTCCTTGTAATCAGAGCCTCATACGCTATGGGGACAGATGGCCTAGAGCAGTGAATGTGGGCTTAGAGAAACTCCCAACTTACTCCAGCAGTGGCTCTTTTCTGTACTCTCACGCCTGAAATCAAGCTTGCTGAGAAGCCCACATTTATTTGCAAACTGCAAATGATACTTCATCTTAAGGCTTTGGCCTTGCTACTTTTCAGTGTGAATCTTTGTTTCAGAACTAATAAGGCAGGGGTCAGGGCTGAGACTCATGGTGCCCTCAAATAAGCTAACAGGGAGAGTGAATTCCTTAGAGGACAATTTGCAGCCATTTGTTTTTTCTTGTTACAGAGCTTCTGTTTAGGGGTCACCAGACAAATCATCCAAGAGCAGAAAGGTGCTGGATTCACCTGAGCTACTACAAATTGCAGTAACATCAGCGCCAATAACTGAGTTATATCAGAGGCTTCATCTGGACAGACCTTGTAGCACCAAGGAGACTTCTGCATGCCTTTTGCATATTTACACTTGTACGGTTTATTTGAGACTTCAATTTCAGTTTTTATATATCCTGTAGACTCATTCATGACCCCATTCTGTCTACTCATTCTGTCTTCCAAACCTCCACTGTTTTGCTGTATCCATTGTCCCATTGGTCACTAAAAAGACCTCATTTTGAGCCCCTGCTTAAGCTTGTAACCACCATGAGAAGGCCTCTGCCTGGAGCACAGCCATCCAACTGTCTGCTTACACGATTCTGCTTCTCTTATAACCCCCAACCCTATTTTCTCTTTTCATTGTTTTCAGACAGCATCTCGTGTAATGCAGGCTGGCTTCAAACTCACTATGAAACTTCCCTGAAGCCAGCTCCTCTTGCCTGTGTTTCTCATGTGCTGGGATTATAGACGTGTGCCCTGGGAGTGCCTGACTTTCCTTCTTCTTGTTGAGTTAGATTTGTTACTGTACTTATGTCTTCCTGACACTCCCATATCTCATAGCATAAGCTTCAGAAACTTGCATTTGCATACTCATGGTGTAGCAGCTATTTTGATTAAACGTTAAAAGTGCAACAGAAATTCTGAGACCAACAGGCCTACTTTTGCAATTATTCTTTCATTCATCAGAACAACAATAATCAAACTCCTAGAATGTGTAAGCACTCACTCCAGGTAACATGAGAACTTCCAATCATTTGTATTTTCTTCCAAAAATAGAGCACATTAAAATATCAAAAGTGTGGTTTTTTTGATTTCTCATTAGTACTTATGTTAAATTTAAATTATAAATGTTTTGAATTATCAAACTTTTTATAATATATTATGGAAAACATTACACTGAGCACTGCTAGAAATTTAAAAGGAGATTTTACACTATGAACATATGTAAAAAGAAATAATGAGAAAGACAGGCAGAACCGGTTCTTAGAGAATAATCTGTGCAATGAATCATAGAGGCAGCAAAGAACAGGAGAAATGAGAAATGTACTTGAAGGACACTAGGATCCATAGAAATAAATCTGGATTGATCAGTAGGAAAAGAGTATAAAGAAACATGTTAATAAGCTAAAGCAGGAGTGCTTATAATATTAACAGAGGTGTTTAGTTTAGCAGACCCTTACTTGGAAGAAAAATCAAAGTCTTGAAAATAAAATCAGAGACTTTCTGATCAATGTCTCATAAGGTTAGCAGTTGCTGAAGGTCCAAGAGTATTGATTAAAACCACATCAGTTCATTGAGGATCTTGACACTGAGGCAGACCATGGCCAACATGTAACTGAATGCGTCATCAATCATGTGAAAATTTCATCTTAGTCATATGTGAAAAATGAGCCGAATCTTGTAGGGTAGACCACATAAATAAACATTTAACTGTTCTGAAACCAGTATCCCATACTTCTTCTTTTCCACTCAGAATGTGGACGTGGACCTTCTCTATTGGTTTATTAGTCGCTGTCTTAGTTCAGCTGTAACAAGGCCACTGCTTGTCCATTGACCCATGTCTCTCCTGTCCTTCCATAGTGTCCTAGTTGTTGCTGAGGCAGAAGTAACCAGGGGTCCTACTTTTCCCGTGTTCACTCAGAGACCCAGCCAGAGATGTTTCTGGAGAGGTGAACTTTGCTTGATGTGGGTATTGAGTCAGCAAATAAACTACTATGCTCTGTACACATGGCTAGAGCCCTCTGCAATGCAGTAAGCTTTTACCTAAAAATAATAATTTTTTCCATTAAACCAGCCAGAATATTCCAGACTCTGAAGAAGGAAAATCATCAGATCAAAGCAAACCTAGACAACGTGGTGAGACCCTATTTAAATAAAAATCTTTATCTTACTTCTATTGTCCATGCCTGTAATTCAAAATTCAACAAATGAGAAAAATTCTTAAAAATTCATATAAATATAATGATACATGCCATACTTAAAGACATAAAAAATTACTAACCAGTTCAAACACCAAATACATGCCATATACAGGTTTATATATTATAACAACCTTTGCATAGTTCCTATTGTAGGATATAAGTACTGTTCCGCTCATGAACACAATGACTGAATTGTTCTGTCTGTAGCAGGGTGCTGTGGAATATGCACATGTTGTGGACAGTTCTCTCCATCTACTCTCTGTTGGGATAATTTTTGTATGCTGTATAAAGATGTGTATTTGTCCTTCCTCACCTGCCTACGGCACCTTCTGAATGGTTTATTAAAGATTTAAACATCTAATAGTTAGGCAGGAGAGGATAGGTTGGACTTCTAAAGAGAGATAGGAACTCTAGGAAACAATCTGAGGTGCAGGAGATTAGCCAGCCAGATGCAGAGGAAGTCAGCCATATAGTACCGAGGTACTGAGGAGCAGTAATGGGCCACGTGGCAGAACATAGATGAATATAAATGGGATAATTTCAGCTGTAAGAGATAGTTGGGAACAAGCTAAGCTAAGTCAAGCTCACAGAATTAAGAAAAAGTCTCCATGTCATTACTAGAGAGCTATCAATGTAAGAGAAAGACCTGATAAAACTCTCACTATTGGTTGAAAACTTACAAGTGCATCCTTACTGAAATTTTTTCAAACATATCTGCCATATACATTAAATAAAATCGAGGTGTAATACCGGATGTTTCTCCTCCTTCAAATAGCTTTGCATGTGTGAAGTTTAGTTCCAGCTTTATATAAAAGCAATGAAAGTCAAGTTTTCTTGTATGTTAGCTCATGACTAGAAACTTTGACACTTGCTAGAGGATGCATGCCGTACTCCGTAAAGGTATGGCATATGATCAGTTTGTGTAGAATAATGGATCATGTTTGGAGTGTCTGTAATTTCTCTGCTTCCATTCAGAAAATACTCACTTATGATTGGTCTCCTAGAATTCCTGAAATCATCAAAGGTTTTCCTTAAAGGTCTGTAGCATCAAGTTGAATTTGAGGTAATGGTTGGGCTATCTTCAACAGAACCAGAACAACCCAAGCAAAAATTACCTTTGCTTTTCCACATTTCTGTTTTGCAAAGAAGACAGTTTTGCTGACTAAGTGAGACTGAACATGCAATCTTTCCAATTCTCTGTCTTATAACTTATATCTGCCAGTTACTCTGAATTACTCAGGGAACCACCATTGTGTTTCTGTGTCAGAGAAGTCAACATTCCACATTTCACAGGGACTACTAGCCCTCCTAGGTCTGGCTTGTTTCACTGACCTCAATGTGTTCATATTCACTCATATTGTCTACAACACCCAGGGCTGAATGAAAGAATATTGCACAAACAT
Organism: Microtus agrestis; assembly: GCA_902806775.1. Lineage (NCBI taxonomy): Eukaryota > Metazoa > Chordata > Mammalia > Rodentia > Cricetidae > Microtus > Microtus agrestis. The sequence continues at coordinate 10,425 of CADCXT010000160.1, read as the reverse complement.
ACTGTACATGTGCAGGGCTTCACCAGTCAATAGACAATTAGTTTGTTTTCATAACTTTATCACTAGATGATCCACAGGGAACATGGGGGAGAGTTGTCGTATTAGTTCACAGGCAGGCTACTAGAGCTGGGATTGTTGAATTATGAAGTGGTTTAATTATTAATTTTAAGGTAATTCTGTAGTGTGCTCCGTCATTAATATAATAATTAACATCCTCAGTAGATGTGTTTAGGAATTCCTGTCTTCACAGCTCCCCACTGCTGTTCATCTCAAGTCATTTTAATTATCCGTCATCTTGGCATGAGTGACAACTCACTGTGGAGTTGCCTTTCTTGAAGATCAGTGTTACCCAGCAATTTTTAAGATCTTCCTTGGTCATATTTATGTGGTTATGTTTCTATAAATGTTTATTTGCCACTTTTACCACTTTTAGTCAGGTGTCAGTATTGATTTTATGACTTGCCCACAGAATTCATGTATGCGGCTGGGTATTTTCTCCTACTTAGTAGTCTTCAGCAGTTTCTTTCTTTCTTTGTGCAGGAAGTTGCAGTAAAATGTAGTGCGACCCAATGTTTGCTGTGGTTCCCTCTGCTTTGGTGTAACAACAACAACAACAATAACAACAATAATAATAATAATAATAACAATATAATGTTATGAAGACCAGTGATAGAGGTCTTTTTTCATTTCTGATTTTGGATTCTATATTTAAGTATATATTCTTTTTAGAGTCAGTTTTGTAAATGATGTCAACCACAGGGCTTACTTTCCTTCTCTGTGTTGGAAGACTCCTTTTTCAACAACCATCCTGAGGTTTTTGAAACATTACTGAGGTGCATACCCTGTCTCTAGTGTGAATTCTTGGCCCTTTGTAAAAGACCATTAACTATGTGTCACAGTTACCCTCAGCTGTCAATTGAATAGAAACTTGAGTGATCTGGGAAGAGGTAAAGTCAAATGAGGAACTGCCTACATCAGACTGGCCTATGACCATGTATTTTCTAAACTGATATATGATGTAGAGGGCCCAGCACACATGGTGTGGCAACATCCTTAGGCAGATGGTCCTGGACTTTATAAGAAACATAGCCAAGAAAGCCAGGGCAAGTCAACCAGTCAAGAGTGTTCCTCCATGTTCTCTACTTCAGCATCTCAGTTCCTTCCTCAAGAATCTGAGTTACTGCACTGTTTTCCCTTGATGATGGGTGGTGACCTCGGTAGTGTAAATAAACACTTGCTCCCTAAGTTGCTTTGTGGTCTCAGTGTTTATCACAGCAACAGGAATCAAGCTGGAATGCTCAGTTTGTACGAGTTTGTATCTCAGCTCTCCACAGTGATTGTTATGTTTATGGTTTAATGTCAGTGACATATTGATTGGATTACTTTAGCCTTAGAATAAGGTTTAAAGTATAAAACACTGAGACCCCCTGCTGCATTTTGCGCTTCCCAATGTTTTTTTTTTGAGCTTTCACAATTCCAAACAAAAATCGTATGATTGCCTTTCTATTTCTAAGAAAATATCACTGGAATGTTACAAGGATCGTAGTGATCTGCAGATTGCTTTGAGATTAATTTAAAGAACATTCATTACTCAGACACATGGTCACACGTGTGTTTGCATCTCCTTCAGTTCCTATCATCACTGTCTAACAATGTCTAGTATTTAGAATTTCGCATCCTTGGGTTGAATTTGTTCCCAGTAAATTATTTCTAATGATATCATATATTGATTAGTGTTTATTTGTAGTTTCAATAGTTCTTTGTCAGTGTACAGAAATACATCTGTGTAGTGCATGACAATTTTGTAGCCTCCAACATTACTGAACTTTTTTTTAATCTTTGCATCCTTTGTTGTATTTAAATTCCTGCTTTATTTTCTTTTGAGGGGTAATGGGGCAGGGCCGTTACGGTGTTGTGGCGGGGGAGCCCATAGTCTCTACGGGCAGAACACATTGATTCATTTTCTTTCTTTCTTTCCTTCCTTTCATCCATCCATCCTTCCTTTCTTTCTTTTATTCTTCCTTTCTCCTTTGAGATAGGGTTTCTCTGTGTATCCCTGGCTGTCCTGAAACTCACCATTTGTAGACCAGGCTGGCCTTGAACTCACAGAACTCTACCTGCCTCTGCCTCCTGAGTGCTGGGATTAAAGGTACACTCTACTGTAGTAGGAAAGGCTGCTTGTTTGTTTCAGGCTGCTCAGACCTCAAAAATAACTACACAGAAACTATTAATTAAATCACTGCTTGGTCAATAGCTTAAGCATGTTTCTGGTTAACTCATACCTTAAATTAACCCATCTAGTAGTAGTCTGTGTATCACCATGAGGCTGTGGCCTACCAGGTAATGTTCCGGGGTCTGTCTCCGGTGGGATTACATGACTTCTCATTAACACCATCCTCTTTCCCATGGCATTTAGTTTAGTTTATCCTTCCTAGCTAAGTTCTTCCTTGACATAGGCCAAAGCAGTTTCTTTATTCATTAACCAATAAAAGCAACACATAGACAGAAGGACCTCCCATACTCCACCATCCCCAACTTCATTTTCTTTTCAATATAGAGTATTTTAAATCTTTTCTCTTCTTATACCTCAGGCTACAATCTCCAAGAATGTGCTGAACTTTGAGAATTCTCGCCTGGTTCTCAAATTACTGTTAGAATTTTCAACTTGTTAGCACAAAGTAGGAAAATAGCTCTGGGCTGGTCAAATAGAACCTTCATTATGTTGATGCATGTTCTTTCAATTTTTCAATTTAATTTTTATTTTAAGCTTTACTATGAAAATGCTGCGGAAACAATTTATAATGAAATAGCTTAAAACCTCATCACTTAGATTCCTGTACAGACTGAGAATGCAATGTTACCAGTTTTAACATTTTTACACTGCATTTCTGGTTAAATGATAAGCTTGCCAAGCTACCTTTCATCCACAGACAAATCCTGACAGATGTTCTGTGCTCTTTGCTCAACCCACTGTGGTACTTTGTTTGTTAGTCCCATACTGAGGGCTTGTGCATCTGTGCTTTTTAAGGATCTTGCCATAAAATAGTGTTTTCTTGTTGGGTTCTTACCAGACCTTAATATGAGAAAAATGTAGTTTCGTAAGACAAGTTTCACAGTATTTCAAAAAAAGTACAAAATAGTTGTTCAAAAAAAAAAGCACTACAAAACTGTCAGCAATTCTTTAAACGTTCAGAGATTTCACCAGTGAAGCTGTCTGTATAACCCTGTGGTTTTCTCTATTGGAAGGAAAATAATTAACAACTCAATAACCTTCCAAGTTATTGTCTGTTTGGACAGTCTATTTTTTTTGATTTAGTAGATTGTACATTCCATGAAATTACTCAATTCACATTGTGTAATTCTTCATGGAAGACTCTTAAGATTCTTCATTATCTGTCATGTGTTATAATGCCTTGTTTTACACAATAATTTTATTTATTGAGTCCTTGTTTTTTTTGTAGAGGGTAGTTTAATATAACCTGTGGTTTGTTTAACTGCCTTGTTAAAAAGCCAACTCTTTGTCTCGTCATCTTTTCTCATTTTCCTTCTGGTTTTTATTTCTTTCATTTCTGCTCTAGTTTGTGAGCATTCCTCTGTTATCTTCAAAATTCATTTTCTGTCTTCATTCTAGCTTCTGTGGTCTGAAATTACATTGTTTTGTTTGTATTTTGTCTTTTGTTCTTATGTACATATTTATTATACTGAGTTTTATTCCTAGAACCAATTTTTCTGTATCATAAAAGTTTGCTGTGTCAAGGTTTTCAGTTTTGTTCTCAGTTCTTTTTAATATCTCTTTATTTCTCCTTTGATTCTTTGTTGATGAAGAGGATTCTATTTAATTTTTTGTTTGTGTTCCTTTAGTGATAAATTTATTAATTTCAAAATATTGTACTATTGTGGCCAGAAAAGATACATTAGCTGAATAGAATCTTGAATTCATTGACATTTTGTACCCCAGTGTCCCAGGAGTACTGGGAAGAGCTTGTCTCCAGCTGTCACTGCACTCAGTGCTACAATGTTTCTGCAACAGCCTTCAAGCCCCAAGTGCTCTGCTGTCTCCTGGTGTTTTTCAGTCAAGACACTCTCTGTTCGTTGTGATCAAATCTCCCTGCCTTATCAAACTTTCCCATGGTTAGCATATTTGCTTGCCAGGAGCCAAATGTGGCTGCCCCAGCATGAGCATTCTATTTCACTCATCATAACTAACACAGAATCATCTTTCTATGTTTTCAGTTTCAGAAAAACTATTTATGAAGAATGCACTTGTATGGGGCTCTTGCCCTACAGTCAAGAGTGAAGCAGATGCACAGACTAGTCTGTTCTATGAGCCCTGCACTTCTGGAGCTATGGATGGGCTTTGGAAAGAGGTGTGGATAAAGGAGAGAAAATGCTAGCATGTGTTCATTCTTATTAAAAAGTGCATTCCGCTTGCCAAACTTCTGAAGATCTGTAATTCAGTAGATGTGTAGTGTTTATACTGCATGGTAGTAGTAATTAGAGAAGCTCTGAGCTAGCGAACACAGGCACTGCTTTCAGGTTAAACACTGCTGTATCCAGTCAGGGACCCACTTGTCTCATCCATAAAGCAAGAATATGAGCTGGATAAAACTCTTAAGTCTCTCTACCTAGAATCCAATGATTCTAACTCCTTGTGTGACATTTTTTAAAATTCTTTTGCATAATGAAAAGGTTTGTTATGGTGAATTTGCTGAGGGATTTACAGAGCAATATTCATTTGCTACTTTATTCCCCCAAAGTTTTAATATGATTTCCTTTGAATAATTAATTGATTTCCCTTAAACAAGATAGCTATCATTTATCAGAGAGATATCTGCTTCTGCCTTAGGAAGATATGTTATTGGGAGAAATTCTAAGTGGTAAGTTTACCCGATAAACAGAGGCCACGTGCATACATGAAAATTGCTAAATACCTTCTGGAGACAGGTCAGCCTTGAAAACATGGGCTATGTCGTCTTTCTGTCATTGATTGGATGCCTTGGGTTGTTGTCTTGGGCATTGTTTTTAACTCTGACAGACTTTGTAGAACAACCTGATAGAGAGTGACCTTTGTTGTGTTGATTCTTGATCTTACAGTATTGTTCAAATATCCACACAAAAAAATATTGCATGACTTGTCATTGGTGATGAAATTTTTTCCAACTATTAGATATCACTAGGCTGCACATAGTTAAGAATGTCCATCTGTAGAGTTCCTCCTGCATGTGACTTACCCAAAACACTCTGTCTAATCCTCACGACTCTACAGTGCTAGCATTCTGCCTGACAGAGGGAGTTACAAGGTAAAAAGAGAAACTGAGCAGTTTATTCAGGGTATACAGTTTCTGTAGTCTGGAGCTGATGGTGGAAAACAGCTGACCACAGGCCACATTGTGTTTGCACATCACAGTTATCCACTACACTGAAGCCACAAATTCATCCACATGTACAAATGCTTTATTATTATTGAGTTCATCTTTGCACACCTAAATCTTACACAGTGCTTAGGCAACCTTGTTCTTTAAAATCTGTAGAAACTGTGTTCTCTGATCTCATATGGTAAGGAAAATTACCACAACATGAATTACCTTCTATTATTGAAATGTTTATACTGGGATCTCATTTGAGACTGCTTTCCTGCAAATGGTAACTGCGAAATAGTGCATTTTATTAATTTAAGAAGTTCCAACTGCTTTAGAAATGTTATTTTCTATGCTCTATGCTTGAGCATAGAAGTCAGGACCACAAGGGGTGCATTCACCCACGGAGACAGTGGGGCTAATCCATCGGGAGCTCACCAAGGCCAGCTGGACTGTGACTGAAAAAGCATGGGATAAAACCGGACGCTCTGAATTTGGTGGACAATGAGGGCTGCTGAGAAGCCAAGGACAATTGCACTGGGTTTTGATCCTACTTCATGTTCTGGCTTTGTGGGAGCCTAGCCAGTTTGGATGTTCACCTTCCTAGACCAGGATTGAGGGGGGAGGACTTTGGACATTCCACAGGGCAGGGAACCCTGACTGCTCTTCAGACTGGAGAGGGAGGGGGAGAGGTGGGGGGAGGGGGAGGAGTAGGAGAAGGGGGAGGGAAATGGGAGGCAGGGAGGAGGCAGAAATTTCTTTTTTTTTCAATAAAAAAATAAAATGAAAAATAAATAAATAAATAAAAATAAAAAAAGAAGAAAACAACAACAAAAAAAAGAAATGTTATTTTCAATTAATGGTCTCCTTGTGTCTTCTTCATTCAATTTGTATATCAAATGGATTGCAGATAGTTGAAACTCATCAGACTAAATGAACCATTCAGTATCACAACCCATAGTAGAAAAAAAGAGGACAAAAGATTTGGTAACTTTCAGTTCTTTCCTATACTGTGCATACTAGACAAGATCTCTAGAAAACAGTAAATTTGGATACAGAATTTGACCTTAACTTAACAGGTTCTACTTCCAAATGAGACTCTTGTTTGGTACCCCCTTCTTTCTCTGATTCAGTAATGACTGGAAATATGTCTCATGTTTGTTTGGTACCTGATACCACTTCAGTTATTTATATTGTATCATTTGATCTTCAGAGAACTTAGGGGTGTAATTGCCCTTACTATTTGAGTAAACAGAAGGAGAATAATATAAAAAATGACTTATAAGTTGAATCTCTATTAATTCTAAAAGCAAACAAAAATGAATACATTAGAGATTAATTTTATTATTACATAAATGCTGCAATTGAGACTACAGTAAGTAATCCCTCTCTCTTTCTCCCTCTCTCCTACACACACACACCACTCTCATCATATGATGACTGTTTTACAATAGCTTCCTTGAAAATAGGGTGAGACAAGATGCTGCATGTAGGTTAGGTTTATTGGGTAGAACTCAGAAGGTTAATCAAAAGGACTTAGAAAAGGAAGGCAGATTGGAAAGGGGCCAGGAAAGGAACTGACCTGCTGTATTCCTGAAGCTAAGGCCTTAGAAGGCATATTGGGAAGTTTTTTAGGTGCTGTTCTTGTAGAATCCTCTCTACTTGAGGAAGACAGTGTAACCTTATATGTCTGTAGGTGAAAATGTCTCTGAGTAGCGGATGAGCCCTGGAACAACGAGTAAATTAGGTAAAGCAGTTTTCTAAGTACAAAGACAGATTTCTTTGAAGGGATGACTCATGTGCAATTGATATTTTCAGCAGAGAGGGAGGAAATGTAGACCTTGAAGAGGAATTCTGAACAAGTTTCTGAGTGCTCCTTTTTTCTCTCTCTAATCCTTTTTATGCACTTTTTTATTTATTAAGTTTTTTAAATACAATTTTTTTTTTATGGTGAAAAAGTGTATATTTAGAATTAGCCGGCTGGGCTCAGTTTAGATGATTCCAATCTTGTTGGCAACATCCAGAGCATCATAATCAGGAGCCAACCGAACATATGCCTTCTTCTCTCCGTCGGGCCTTATGAGGGTGTTGACTTTAGCCACATCGATGTCATAGAGTTTCTTTACAGCCTGTTTGATCTGGTGCTTGTTGGCCTTGACGTCCACAATGAACACAAGTGTGTTGTTGTCTTCTATCTTCTTCATGGCTGACTCGGTGGTCAGGGGGAATTTGATGATGGCATAGTGGTCAAGCTTGTTCCTCCTGGGGGCGCTCTTCCGGGGGTATTTAGGCTGCCTTCGTAGCCGCAGGGTCTTGGGACGCCGAAAGGTGGGCGATGTGCGGATCTTCTTCTTTTTGTGGCTGTGGACACCTTTCAGCACCGCCTTCTTGGCTTTCAAGGCCTTCGCTTAGCTTCGGCTTTGGGAGGGGCAGGAGCTTCCTTCTTCGCTTCGCGCGCCATCTTGACGAAAAGGCTTAAATACAATTTTTTAACTTTATGTAGTTATCACCATTCCTACTCCTCCTCTCTTCTTTCCCCAGCCTTCTCCCTCACCCACCTTCCACTCCTCAAAAGGAGCAAGGCATTCCATGGGGAATCATCAAAGTCTGACATTTCACTTCACTTTGAGGCAAAACCAAGCCCCCCAACCCCAAAATCTAGGTTGAGCAAGGTATTCCCTCCAATGAGAATGTGCTCCAAGACACTAGTTCAATCACTAGGGATAAATCCTGGTCCCACTGCCAGTGGTCCCACAGACTACTCAAGCCTCACAACTGTCTGCCACATTTAGTGGGCCTAGTTTGGTACTAAGCAATTTCCCTGCTCTCAGTCCAGAGTCAGTGAGCTTTCATTAGCTGAGATCAGCAGTTTTTGTGGGTATCATCATCCTGATCTCAACTCCTTTGCTCATATTATTGCTCCTCCCTCTCTTGAACTGTTCTGTGATAGCCTAGCCCAGTACTTTGCTGTAGATCTCAGTATCTGCTTCTATCAATCTCTGGATGAAGATTTCATAATGACAATTAAGGTAGTCATCAATCTGATTACAAAGTTAGGTGTCCCCTCCAGTGTTGCTTAGAGTCTTAACTGGGGTCATCTTTAGGGATTCCTGGGAATTTCCCTAGTGCCATGTTTCTTGCTAGCCCTTTGATGGCTCCTAAAAAAGACATCCTGAGTGAGGTAACCCAGATCCAGACAGACAAACATGGTACTCACTCATAAGTGGACACTGGGCATAAAGCAATGGATAACCAGCCTATAGTCCAAGATCCCAGAGCAGCTACGTAACAAGGGGAACCCTAAGAGAGACATACATGAATCCCCCTGGGAAGGGAAAAAGACAAGAACTCCTGAAAAAATTAGGAGTATGGAGGGGGAAAAGAGAACATGGAAGGGGAGGGGGATGGGAGGAGGGGAGGGAAGAAGAGAAGAGTGAATGTGTCCCTTATAATTAGTAAGGCAGTGGGCATGTACTGTATCTGATAGCTTGCTTCTGGCCTCTTTCTTCCTTCATTATTTCACTCCCCATAGCTTTAAGAAGTGAATCATGTCATTGATGTCATTTATACTTGAAGATAAGAATGTTTGCTCAGGATTATACAAGTGCTATAATATGAAATAAACTGTCATTATGCACTAACTCTTTATACTTAAATATATTTCTCTGAAATTTCTCAAAAATATCTGCATCTCAAAGGTAAGGATTACGATTAAATTGAGTGAGATAACAGATGTGTTAAATACTGTCTGGCAAATGGAACTGAGCCCTTAAGGGATATTTGTATACCCATTTCCCTTATGACTTCCACTTGCAATACATGAAGAATATCAGTCAACATAACGGAAGGCAGGAGGTATTTTTAAACTCAATAATAGTCACTTGCTTAGACAATGAGAATTCCTGCATTCCATCTCCACATTGCGAATACGTTAGTAAACTTACATGCAACATAAATAACTTTTAACATTTTTCCTGTTGTCTGACTCCAGAATCTCTTCATTTATGAGAAGAGGGGTAAATTAGGAAGGGGACTCATTCTTTCTCCTCTTATAGTGAACCTAATGTTGATTCTACCCCACCCTATTTTCTCCATCAGCTTCAGTATGACCTTGAGAACAATAGCCTCATTGCCCCGAAAATATTTTGATACGTGTAGTTAAAGTGGGCAATGTTCTCTAAACAGAATCTGAGCCTGAAGAGAGCCTAGTACTAATTAGGGAACTTTACTGCTGTCCTTATGTCAACTCAACCTACACTAAAACTAGCAAAGAGAGAAAAATAGCAAGAGTTTCTTGCTTTTAACTTTTAGTCAAGATGCTTTATTGCCAATCCCTGCATGCTTCATTGGCAAAAGATGCTTATGTAGCCAGTTCTCAATCAGGACAGACATGAGTCTGACAGGGCATTTAGAATACTCCACTTTCATGCATCATTCTCTACCAAATATCCCAGATAGCTTACTAGTGTCCAGGGTAACCTTAGATGTCACCGACATCCTTGTAGTTAGGTTTTATGTCTACCATAACAGTGGTGCTTGTTTTTATTTGCTTCATACTTAGGGAACTTCAGAGTCCAGTAAGAACAGGTTTTATTACCCAATTACATTTTTATGCAATTGTAACAAAAAACTTGTGCAATCATTTTCTCTCAAAGAGGTACATTCTCCATTGGAATCTGATTGCTTTTTGCAGTGAATGACTCAGAAACCAGCATATTACTGTACAGTTGTTTAGTGGGCAGTCTTACTTTCAGAGACATGAGTATGCACAGTATAGTGGATGTGAGCTTGAGATATATTAATAAATAGAAAGAAAAGTGTCTTGAAATAAATAGAGACTTACATGTTACTTGGATTTAAAAGTTCCTTTCACGTTTGAGAGCTGAAGTACTAAAGTACATCAAAGGAACTTAGTTCTCAAATAATTCCAATGAGGCCACACTTAAAAATAAGAGAAACCATAACATTCACAACTTTAAAACAAAACAAAACAAATGAACAGAAAATAATTTCAAAATGTGAATGGAAACATAGGAAACTGAACGAGAAATTCATTTTAAGAATGGCT
>CADCXT010000156.1:0-15709 GCA_902806775.1 Microtus agrestis | reverse complement strand
GGAATTGTTTGGTAGGCAGGTCAAGGGCACAATTATTTTTCAGAATGTATCAAGTGAGTAAAACCAGCTTGACTTCTTAGTGACATGTTACCCCGAAGCAGAATTGTTCAACTAATATATGCAGTACTTTCCTTTGTTCCCTTTTCAGTGTTTCAATTGAAATGAATCTTTGTTTGCTAGGAGAAGGTAAAGTTTATTCTGTGAAGTTTTAAGTACTTAAATGACATTAGAAACCATTTTAATATCTAGTTTTTGTTCAGTTATGCAGACTTCTAGAATTCTAGACGAGGATGAGACAGAAATCATTCTCTGTGTTTTTTTTTTGTTTGTTTGTTTGTTTTTTTGGTGACCCACTATAGATGGAAAGCAACATCATACAAATCCAGGAAACTATATATGGATATTGTGAATGAGCAATCTTACCTGAACTCTTTTCCTGCCTTATTGGCAGTGAAAAAAGTCACTCTAAACTATTCAAGCACCATAGCATGTCCCTGGTTATTTATGGCTTCTCTAAACACTTTATTTTTTATTTCTTTGGGTCTTAATGTATTCTGGTTATTGTAGACTCTATCTTTTGGAGTTGAATGCAAACCATTGTTTTGTGTAAAGTGAGTTTTGTATAATTTGAAGATTATATTGTGATTATGTTCCTTCTCACTGTGGAAGAAGTCTGTTCCCCGCAAAGCTTCCAAGCCCCAGGCTCAGTAACCTTTGCAGAAAGCAGAGGGAAAGACGAGCTTGCTGCATACATTTGCTAAAAAATATTCACACAAGTCAATGTGTATGTTTATGCCAGCCCAGTCCTCGACTGCACTGGGAAGCACAATTGCTCAACTGTATGCACAATGGTACAAAAACAATGAGAATAAAATGTTTTCGTAATACAGGGCCATCTGTTCAAGTCCACCTTGGAAACCTTTCAGAGATATTTAAATGCGACATGAAAATGCATCTTTAATAGAGTTTTGTAAACATCTGAAGTTTTTAGGTAAGAGTAAGTGTGATTTAAAAAATCATTTCATTTTGAGGGCAATTTTTCCTTAGAAGAAGAAGTCAGGGTGGTAGGGAGACAGGGATGCCACATGGTTAATGCTTCAGCCAAGGATAAGCCTCAATGGAGGCCTTGCTGCGGTCACCATAGTCGAACAGGATCTCTTCCCCAGCTGCAATGTCGCGGGAGGCAATGAGGATGAGGTGAGGCACACTATCAATGTCATGCAGTTTGGTCTTGCAATTCCCATACCTACTATGATTGATCAGCCTTCCGAGGCGATTAGTTTCTTGAGTGGCATCCACGCAGTAGGTTTTGCTCCGATACTGAAAATAGTACATGTAGCAGCCTATGGAGGGGTCTTGAGCATACAGAGCCTCCCGCTTCTTGGCATCGGTGATCTCAAGGAGGTCCCCATGGTATTCTACCACAAAGTCTCCCTGGGAGAACTGCTTCATAGCAATTACACCCCGGCCTTTTCCATCAATGAGTTCAACCTTCAAGCCTTCTTCCTTCCCACTCTCAATCAGTTCATCAATTTTTTTCTTCTCTTCGTACTGTAGCTCAGCTTTGCTCTTCCTGGAGCTCCTTCGCACTGGGTGTAAATCTGTCAGTTTTCTCTTCTGCTGTGTTTTCCCTTGAGATTTTTTCTGAGGGGCCTGCTTGCCCTTGAGGTGTTTTGTCAGGGCCTGATTCGGAGCCACTGTATTGACAGAATGACATGATGAGGGTGGAGTTTGGGGGGGATCTGCTGCTTCAGTTTTTTGGTTTGGAAAAGATGCCATGGGACCTCTCCTGGCATCTTCTATCTTCTGTTCATCGGCCTTCACGGAACTTTGGATCATATTTCCAGCATTTCTTTCCTCGTTTGGCCTCCTGGAGATTCCAGATAATGGTTTCCCCTGGCATTTGACCTCATAATGTACAACTGAGTTCTCTTCCTGAAAAGGGTAGCATATTCCAAAGCACTTGTTTGGCTTCATGTAGGCAAAGATCTTTGACTGCCCCGCAAACACTTTCTCCTGTACCCCAGATAGCCCCAGGGCAGTGCACCCAGAGTCATTGCCTTTGTGGTGGCCTGTCCGCCAGTACTGCCGCTTTCTCAGCTGATGTTGCTGTCTCCGCCACCAGCTCCGCCTGAGCACACCAGGGAAGGCCCTGCAGTGCCTCTTGGCGACTGCTGTGCTCATGGTCTGCAGTAGAACTGGTAGCCTGTTGCGCTTCAGCCAGACTCCCATCCATTTCATTTTTCGTAAAGCTTTCTTTTCTTTCTTTCGTTCTTTCTCTTTTCTCTTTCTTTTTTCATTTTTCTTCTTTTCGTTCATCTTTTCTCTTTTCTTTTGTAAATGTCTACCTTTATGACAGCCGAAGATTGATTTCACATGACAGAAAATTTTCCTGCAAATAAAAAACATCCCAATTAATAATATAATGTAAAGGGATTCTTATAGGTTTGATTGCAGATGGAGCTTTTGGTTTTACTACTGCATTTGTAGTATCAATGGCAAAACACTCTGCTGACTTTCAGGGTGAACCTAAATGAAAACAGAGACTTCCATGCTGTGGTAGTGTGTTTTTTTAGCTGTGGTGTAGGAAGTGTTCCATGTGTTCAGATTTAAATGATTCTGTTGCTTATCTAACATATTAAAATGCCGAAATATCTGATCCATTTTTAATTGTGTGGCATTTCCGCCCCACAATCTCAAATTCTATCGTAGAATTGCAAGGTTCAAATCTACAAAGCTTTCAATTTATGATTTTCCATACCTAGTGAGCCTTCCTGGTGAAGATACTGCCTGATTCCAGGTACAGTAATGCATAACAAATGGTATACATATAACATATGTTTAGTTTCACCAAGTCCATAAAATGGCGAGAAAGAAAGCATTGCTTGTCTGTCCTCAAGAGAGAAAGACAATGCCCAAAATTTAGAAGTCTTAACACAGTGATTCTTTTTTTTATATTACATCTAGGGTGACACATATACTATTAGCACTATTCAAGTTTTAATAAGAAGCAAACTGCACACATGATGGAAGCAACACACAGAAAAAATCCTGAAAGATAACTGAGTTTACCACAGGTTAAAGCCCAACAATCATAAAATAGACATATCTATCTTCAACATATTTCTAGTCTTCATTTTTTCTTTCATTTATTTTACATGTCATCCATAATTTTCACAATATAACTTTTAGGTTGATATTCCCTCTCCCCACATCTTGCATGTCTAATCCCAACACTTCCACCTTTGCAAATAAGCCAAGAATCCCTGTCTGTCAGCATAGACTGGATTATCAAGTTGAGGTTAGTATCAAGGATCTATCCCTGTATCAAGGCTTGAAGAATTTCCTCATCATTGGAAAGAGGAACCAAAAATTCAGTTCTTGTCTAGAGACATGTTCTATGTCCATATCTTGGGGCTGTACCTACAGAAAAGCTATGCAACTGTCACACACGTGCAGAGGGCATAATATTAATAGTTATTTTTTCTTTAAACAAACAGGAAGAGAGTTGGCTCAAAACATATATAAGCAGGAAAAAGCTAATGTACAGTGTTATACTTGAGTATTTTATTCTGAAAGCAGGGTCTCCTAGTTCTTCTGTTGACCAGATTCAGTAGTAAAGAAAAGCTACAGAAATTCAGATGTATATGTAACAAATTCATGCAATCTTGGAATTTGCCTAAGTTTTCTTCCTATATTCTTAGCAGAGATCCAATAATAATTGACTACAAATGTCGCAAACAGTGTGTCTGAGTGTTTACGACCTCTCTAAACCCTCCCATTCCTCATAACCTGGGTTTCAATAGCTCTTTGTTATTCTGTTCTCTAACCTTGGAGCTGAAAGCATTCCATGCTTCTTTTCTAAATGAGATTTTTATAACTATGTTCTTAAGTTGTTTATCTCAATGCTTGTTTATAACAAATACTTCAAGATATGCCCAAATGTACTCTCCATGCTTACAAAATATTAGCAGTATAAAAACTTATCAAATTCAAAAAAAATTGGCAATAGATATACTAAAGCATGTGAATGAAACACTAGGAAGCCTTAACTAACATATTTAGTTACACTTCACAAAGATGTAAAAAAAAAAAAACAAGAACATTCTGTGACTCAACGGAACAATCTCTCAAAGGAAATACATCTATAAACATAGACTGCACTTTTTCTGACTGGCAACCCAAACCAGAATAATCCTGTAAAGGCTTCATACTTCCTATATTGTTTGACCATCCACTCAGGTATATTCCTAGCAAGCAAATACATATTAAATTAAAGTATTTCTATTATTTTACATTTTATGACAGGATGCATGGATTGTTATCTCATATCTTGCTTCTTTAGTGGTTATATTTTATCTGCCTGATTTGCATTTTTCTTATTCATTTTAATTGTCTGGCTTAAATTTTTTATGCCCTGCCATAGGCCAAAATGGTCACATTTTTAACCAATTATAATAAAACATATGCACATGATACAGAAAGGAATCCTACATCATATCATAGTCATTCATTAAATACTAATAGTGTTTCCTTTATGTGATAAAATAATACAACAAAATCTTTCCATGTGTGTCTACAAAACCAACTATCTTCAATTCCTAGCAGAGTCATGACCCTTTTCCTAATATTTGTTAAGATTATATAGCTATTAAATATATATTAATACATTTACCAATTCTTGTTATATATATATATATATATATATATATATATATATATATATATATATATATATATATATATATATACTTCCTTAAATAATTTTAAGGAAACATTTTCCAGACTCCAACCTTTGGACTTTTTTGCTTCTTCTTTCCTACCTTCTTTCCTTCTAACCACTTTACATAATTCAGCATCTCTCTTATTCTCTCCTAATCATTTTCATGTGTGATTATATATTGTTCCACCTGGCTTTTTCCTTTTTTGTTTTGGTTTCCTTCATACTTTCTTTGCTACCTTTCTCTCTTTTTTTTTTCAGATTTTCAAGTGTCATCCTTCAAATAAGTTTAAGATTGAGTTCATACAAAAATGAAATGAAAGACAATGTTTCTTCAGCATGTCCAGGTCCGTTATCAATACAATGTGAAGGGTGCCCTCTAGCTTGAAATACTGGTTAGGCCTGATTCTATGCTAGCAGATGTAAATGTGCAGCACCATTTTGTAAAATTGTTGTACCATGTATCAGGGAGAGCACAGATAGAAGCAGAGACATTCAAACTTGTGTGGGACACTTTGAGAATTCATGAAATAGTAGGAGTTTAATTTTTCCAGATTTCAAAGTCTTTGTAGCTTACTTAACAAAGTTGTGTGCTGAAACACCTGATTTATTTTAATTTGTGACAATTCTCTCCTACTTTCTCTGGAGAAGAGTAACTTTCAAAATTAAAAAAACTTTCCAGCCCTGAAATTCCATAGCAAAATAGCCTTCTTAGTGAAGATGCAGGGAAATCACAGTTGGAATAATGGGTAGCATGGGGCCTAATTATTGACTAAGATTGGATTTGACTTCACAAATCCATATAATGGCAGGTGGGATATCATTTTATGTATGTCTTCTGTGGAGGAAGCCAAGCCTAAGATAAACAGAAGGTATCACACTGTGATTCCTGTATGTAGTGATTATATGGTGACATATTTACTATCAGCTCTCTCCCAGTTTTAAGATGAAACCAAAACCCAAGATGTATTTACAGTATAAAACACATACAGACACAAGTATCCAAACTTGTATAATTAAGCATTCGTTATAGTTTAGTGATAAAAAAGAGATATATCTACGCTGCTCTACCATGTTTATCTATTTCTTTTTCTATATTAAATTCATTTATTTATTTTACATACCATGCACAGTATTTATTTTCTTCCCATGGACATCACTATCCTTTTTCCTACATTCTGGCATCCAAAGTCCTTCAATTATCACAGGAACAGGTGAACCATTTCAATCAAGAAATCATCAACTATCAAGCTAAGACTAAAACAAAACACATTTGCCTGCATTAATTCTTTGGCAAATCATCCTAGAATGGGAAATATGTTCCAAAATGTCAGATCTGATATGAGAGGTCCAGATTACACTTCTAGGGGACACACAAGAAAACAAAGCTACACAACTGTATGCCACATGCAGTGGACAAAGGTCAACTGGTTTTTTATTCTTTTCTAAGAATAAGAAAAATTGCATGCTCAAACCACAAAGATGATCATTTAAGGACATTAAATTAAAGAACAAGTCTCTATTGAGACCCAATATTTTGAGTAAAGCAAAGCTCTCAGAAAAACAGGCCTTCTTGACTTATGTTGTTAAATAGTGAAGATGTCATGTTATCAAAGAAAAAAATGTTCTTTTTCTATAGATCTCAACAATGAACATTTTGCCTCTGTATATTCATGACTTGGCAAGGGGTAGACTTTTTCTGAGGGTAATATAAGCTTTTCCTACGGAAAAGAAGGCAACATATTAAGAATCTAAAGAAAATTTTCACCTTCATTTAACAAAGGCAAAGAATATACGTGAGCATGTGAGCTTTTGAGCATAGGTATCATTTTTATCTTTTACACATGTGCTTGTGTGTGTTTGTGCATCATTTTAGTGAAGGTATGTATTATTCTGTTCCTTGTTGTTTATCAGTGTTTCTTCATATGTGAACATTTATCCACTCATCAATTTTTTCTACTCATTTGTAGCTTGACCTTAGGCTCAAGTTCACAGTAAAAAAAAAAGTATAAAACACAATTTTTTCCTCTTGAATTATAATGGGATGATTGAATCAGAGGGACACAACTAATGTCTCTAATGTCTCTATTTGGGAAATATGTGAGATATATATCTAAGTGCTCATTAGTGTACCAGGATGGCCATGAAAGTGGTTCTTTCACTTACAAATGTGCTAGACTGTATAGTATTTAAATGTGGTATAAGGGGTATAAAAATAGTTACACCTCAGAAAGAGGCTCCGATAAACTAAAGGAGGATATAGTTAGAGAACATGAGTGAATGTGGTTGGTTTAGCATGTGTAAGTTTTCTATATAACGACAGACTGTTAGGTTATAATGGCTGTATGGGAAACCTGGTCAAATACTCTCTACTCATATCAGTGGCTCAAGAAGCAGAGAACAGCTGAGAAGCAGTGATATACTTGAGTATTTTAAGGTTCTGAAGTCATACTATTGTACACCTTTTAAAGTGAACCCACATTTTAAGTGAGTTTCCAAATCCAATCAACAAAAGCCATGGAAATGGCTTAGCCACGGGAGCTATTACCTAGTGCAAGGTTACCAAATTTCTTTGAATATAGTTTGAGAAATACCTAGAAAAGTCTATTGCTATTTAATGTCCTCAGGCAAGACAAGTAAATCTCTTGACTAAGAGGAAATAACTCAATGTTATTTACCACAGGGTGAGTGCGGTATTCTTTTCTGTGTTCAGCAACAATTTAAGCCATTTCACAGATGAGACTGACCTTGATGGATAATGTGATTTTTCTCAAATTTCGGTGCTGCCCAACATCATCTATCTGAAGATATTTACAAGGTTTGAACCAGAATGTCACTACAACCTGGGAAAATTGAATTCATTATATGACATTTTGATTCTAAGGTCCAGAAAATAGCCTAGCTCCTCTATGCCCCTATATGACAGGGTACTTCTGTTGCATACTGATTGGTCATAAGCATTGCCTCATTTCCCACTGTCAATATATTTCTATATGCAACTACTGTACTATTCACTACCTAAGGATATACTTCCATATATATTACTATTCATATGAGCTTGGGTGATGCAATTTCACAAGAGGAATGTTTGAGTAAAATATAAAGGATATTACTGTTTAACCTTTAAATCTGACATTATCCCATTGACTCAAACTGTGAAAATCACATTTGTTAAGAAGTATGTAAAATAGTAGCATTTCCTTGTAACACAGGTAAGGGGAAGGTATTTTTCATGTCTTATCAAAATGAGTAAAACTACGTAAGAGCAGCTTAATTTTCTTGGAAAATTATACTCCAAATCAGAATTGTTCTTTTTTTTGATTACTAGGTATATTTTTGGCTCCTTTCTGTGTTTTTAAATTGAGTGAAATCTTTATTTCCTAAGATAAACTAGGTATATTTTCAGATGGAGCTTTCCTTCTGTTTTTCTTTTTTCTTTTTTTGGTTTTTCTTCATCTATTCTTCTCTCTTTCTTTTATTCCTTTTTCTTTATAAATGCCCAGCATGAGCAGTGCTGAAGAATGAGTGAAACTACACATTGCTTTTCAGAAACTGTTTCCATATGTTGATAGTCTTCAAAAAATGTGGATACTGAGAGGCCTTCAGAATTGCTTCATGCTATAGGCCACCTAATATTGTACTCTTTTATAAATATTTTAAATATTATCATTTATTATATACTGTGCATGTGTGTTTGCATGTGTTTATGATTCTGAGCATTTGTGTGGTATGTTTTTATATACTCATAACTATTCTTATCCCATGAAAGAGGTTTAATTAAATGGAGATTTCTCTTGCAGGGAGAAAATAGGGGTTCTTTCTGTTTTTGAATTCTAGTTTATCTTAAAATATATTACTAAAGTTACGAGTATCATTTCTAGTGTATGTAACCAGAACTCTGGAATTCTTGACCAAGAAAAAGTATAAATACATTTCCAAGTTACTTTTGTGGACAGTTTTCACAGAAAAACAAAGTTATAACCACCAGGGAGTCAACATGTATCTATTGTGTGAGAAAAATCCTAGCATGACCTTTTTTACTCTCTTCTCAGTATAGAACACAGAAATCCTAACTAAATATAGGAACATACTGTGAACCTGGGTCTTTATGGCCTCTATAAACCCTCACCTTACTTATTTTTGAGGTCTCAACAGGTCCTTACTAGTTTGGTCTTTCACCTTGTAGAAGAGTGAATGTTCTAATGTGCAAAGTGAGAAATGTTTAAATTTGTAATTATGTGATTTGGTTATTTCTCCCTTTTTTGTGGGCAGCAATCCTGCAAATTATGCAAGAATTTACTCTTCAGTCTTACACAATTTTACAAGTATGACAACGTTATCAAAACTAACTGATAATAGATGTGCTAAAGTGTTTGAATAAAACACCAGGCAACCTCAATACTACACAAGGAAGAAGAACCGCTGGTGTTCTGAGAATGTGAGAAAGTCATCTAAAGGGATTAGCAAATCATTCAGTGAATATTAATATTTCTTTCTTTTAATTACAAAAAATCAAAATAAGAGTTTAAAAGAAACTATATTTTTCTAGAATTTCATGAACATTTTCTCAAATTTTTTTGCTTGATTTAACAAAGTATATTTACTTATATGAGATATATATTATATAAATATATTAGCAACTGTAGCAGATTTTATAATATATGTATATCTATACTTATGTATGAATGTATCACTGTGCATTACTAACTAAATAATTGCACTTCTTTATTCAATTGTAAAGGTAATTTGTAGCAAAATATGGATGGTATGAAAAATAAATAAATAAAAATCTAATTTTACAGAGAAAGAAATATATGCCTCTTTTCTGATTGCTGGGCTATAATCTGTTTTTTTTTTAACTTCAGCTATCACTGGTTCTTATTTACCTCTTGGATTTTCCATTCCTATTGCCTTGCAAATTTCTCACATAACATTACTCATCTTCTATTGTGTCTTTCTACTCTTTTCTATTACAATTACACTTGGAATCATGTGGTTTTCATTCTTTTAATTTTTCATAGTTTATCTTCATGCCTTGTTTCATTTTTCCTTTTCTTTATTTCTCACTTCCTTCCTTTTTTCCTTCCATCCTTTCTTCACTTCTCTTTCTCTTCCCTTCTTTACTATTTCTTTCTTGCTTTCTTCTTTTTTTCTTTCCTATTGCCTTATATCATTTTTAAATATCCCTTTTTAAGACAATTGAATTTTGATTTCATGGAGCAACTACGTGTCAGGTAAGTTTTCTCCAAACAAACGCCCCTGCATTATCAATACAAAGAAATTGGAGACCTGTAGCTTCAATTGCATATTTCACTTGTAGTTTTAATTGTACATGTGTAGCATTGAGTAGCAAAATGCTATGTCATCATGTTTCTCCCCTAGAAAAGAAGCTATCATTTAATCAATCAATAGATATCACACTGTAATTCTTTTATACAATTGATGTAAGATAACCTATCTACGATTAGCACTTTCCAAGACTTAAGAAAAAAAGGATGTGTAGTGGAATATGCACACAGAAATAAAAACCAGTGATAGCTGAAAGTAGAAAAGATTATAGCCTGACAATCAGAAAAGAGGCATATATTTCTCAGTAAAATTATATTTTTATTTAATGTTTTACTTTTAATTTTTCATACCATCCATATTTTGCTTCAAATTATCTTCTGTCTTCCAGATCACTCTACCCACTTTCCATATACCACCTCTTTATATCAGTCTTTCTCCATGAAGAAAGCAGCACATATCCCATGGGATTCAACAGACCATGTTTTATCACATTGGAGTTAGGTTCAAAATCCTATCCCTGCTTCAAGATGCGATAAGTATTGGGATTAGGATTGGTAAATTCAGCTCAGGTTTTGCGCCTACCACTAAAGGCACCACAACCAAATAAATGTATACAATTGTCACCTCCATGCTATATACATATGAGAAGAGGGATGAGAGTTTACTCCAATAACAAGCTCCAGCTGAGTTCCCCAAGCTTGTACTTGTGAATGCCAGTAGTCCAGAAGGTTCATAGACTGTGTTCAGAAGATAAAGAAATATCATGAACACAGCTAAAAGAGTTTGGCGTTTCTCCAGGGTTATCATGAAAGATCTCCTCTGTAATTTGGAGGAATTCATGTGTTCATGACTATCTTGTGCATTTGACTTGCTTTGAGTTATTAAGTGGCTGGGTGCAATGTTGTTTAAAATTGCACAATCAGAATACTTTCATGTCTCCATGTTTCAATGACTCCAGAGTTTACATCAGAAAATTATATTCAAATATAGCTGAAACTCCTTTTTCATTTGTTTTTTCTGTTTTTTTTTTTTGAGACATGGTTTCTCTGTGTATCTTTGGCTGTCCTCACACTCACCCTGTAGATGAGGATGACCTACAAATTACAGTGACCTGTTATGGGACAGTCTTTTGTCTTTATGTAGCTTTTAATGGTCAGTGAATAAACCTGTTTCAGTCAGTGGCTTAGAAGCATAGGGCAAGTGGTAAGCAGATAGAGGGAAGAAAGTCAGGCAGATTCAGAGGGAGAAGCCATGTTGCCTTGCCAGAGTCATACACCAGCCAAATGCTTACCTGGTAGAGTACAGCCACCTGTCTATATACAGATAAATAGAAATAGGTTAATTTAAGATACAAAATATCAGAAAGAGGCTTAATCTATCGGCCAAACAGTATTGCAAATAATCTAGTTTCTGTGTGATTATCTCATGGTCTGGACACCAGAAATGAACAAGCAGCAACAGGCTACAAATATCCTTTGGCCCTGCTTCGTGAATGCTGGGATTAAGGCATTTTCCTCCACCTCCCTAATACATTTTTTAATTTTGTAGCATTTCACTCCTAATTTCTGAAAGCACAATATAGAATTTCAAGGGTAAAAATTTAGATAGTCTTTCATCCATATTTTATCATACACAAAATCTACACTGGTGAAGATGCCATATGATCACATGTGCAATTTTCAGTAGCATAATGTGAACTTATGATCTTAGATAGGTTATGGCTTCAAAACATTCACAAAAGGGCAAGGAAGAAACTAGTCTATTGAGGAAGCCAAGCCTGAAATAGTGTAGGAGGAGAGGGTCATTTGTTTGACCTACCTCACAGAACCAAAATAATCCCACAGAAACTATTAATTAAATCACTGTTTGGATCATTAGCTCTAGCTTCTTATTGGCTAACTCATATATTAATTAACCCCTTTCTATTAATCTGTATATCATCACTTGACAGTGGCTTACCAGATAAGATTCCCTGCATTTAGTTTACTTTTCTCCACCTAGCTATGTTCATCTACAGCTTTACAGTAGGTCCATAGCATTTCCTTTATTCACTAATGAAAGCAACACATACACAAAAGGACCTGCTACACCTACATATTTTGAAGAAATCACAGTATTATTATTGCCTGTAGTAAACATAGGATGTCCTAGCTATTATTATGAGGAAATAAAGATGGGATAATGGGGGAAGCCTCCAAAGGACATACTAATGTAAGGGTACTAACATTATAAGAACATATTATCCAGCAATCAGAAAAAGGATTGATCTACTTTTCATAACAAAGTATTTCCCATTTTATTCATTTCTGTTTTATTTCAATTATTTTGCATACCATGTACAGATTTTCATACATTCTCTTTTTCATTCGATCCAATAACATCCTGCCTACTCCCTATTCACTTTCCTACATTCAGGAAGTGCCAGGCATATCATGGATGCCAATAAGCTTGACATATCAAGTTGAGCTTAAGACCAAGAACCTTCCTCTGCATCAAGGTTTGAGTAGGCATCCAACCATAGTGAATATGTTCCACTATATCAGCTCATGCATAAAGATCAGATTTTAATCCCACTGATAGGGCACCCACAAACAAATAAAGTTTACTAAGATATTAAATTGCAGAGGGCCTTATTTAATCAACTATCTCTTCTTCTGTTACAATAGAAAACAATGTTGGGTCAAGATATATGGAAATGTATTTTAGAAAAATTCCAAAACAAGCTCTTGCTGAGACCTCATAATTGTTCCTCAAGAATAAAAAGTTGTTTTTGGCAACAATGTTGTTCCCAGGACTCATCATATTAAGGAGGAAGGACAATATAATTTCAGCCAAAGAGAGAGTGTACTTCTCAAAGTAGCTTACCAGTGTTCGCAGGAGTAATCATGTTGCATCTCTAGACTCATGACTTAGTAAGGGAAAGAGTTCTTGTTGGGATATAAAAAGCATTACTAAGGGTAAAAGCAAATTACTAAGAATTAGAGAAAACTGTAATGTCTAGTTTCCTTTGGCATTGATCCACAATTGTGTTTTTAATGCAAATACATATTTATTTTTATTTTAAGTCTCTATAATAGAGCGTTAATTCACAGATTATGATTCATCCAGAATTTTCTTTATTTTACATAAATGTTTAAGCTATCTTGAGTTTTCTTTTCTGTGTTAAACTAATGTTGTTTTTTCAAGGTCTGTGAAGAATTTCATGGAATATTTGGTAAAGATTGATTTGAATCTGTAGATTTCTTTTGGTAAGATCACCATTTTTATGTTTCATTAGTCCTTGAGGAAAGTAGATGTATTATCTGTTATTTCCCCCAGTCAATTTCTTTAAAACTTAAAATTTTTGTCAAATGAATTTTGAAACTTTTGGATAGAGTTTCCCCCAATATATTTTATATTATTTGAGGCTGTTGTAAATTGTTCTTTCACTTATATCTTTCTCAGCCCATTTGTTATTTGTATATAATAAGCATATATTAAGTTTTTTGAGTTATATTATATCCAGGTACATTACAGATGTTTCTCCATGGTTGGAGTTCCATGGTAGAAATTTTGGAGTCATTTATACAATCATATTATCTGCAATTCGATAAATTATTTTTTCTATCTTTCCAAATTGTATACTCTCAATGTTCTTTTGCTGCATTATTTTTCTAGCTATAAAATCCAGAACATTATTGAGAATATAAGAAGAGAGTGAACAGAATTTTTGCCCCTGATTTTATTGGAATTACTTTGAGTTTCTCTTTAATTAGTTTGATACTGGCTATTTATTTACTGGAAATTTTATTTATTGTGTTTAGGCATGTAAATGGTAGCATTCTCATTTTGAGAACCTTTATCATAAAGGAATATTGGATTTTAACAAATGCTTTTACAGAGCTTAATGAGAGGATTGTTTTTTTTTCCTTTTCTTTATATGGTCGAAAACATTGACAGATTTTTGTATGTTGAACTACCTCTGCAACAGTAGGATGAATTCAAAATGGTCATGGTGCATAATTTTTTGATGTGTTCTTGGTTCTCACTTCCAGTATTTTATTGTCTATTGTTGTATCAATGTTCATTAGAGAGAATGGTATATAATCCTTTTTCTTCATTCCATCATTTTTGGTTTCCACATCACTGTAATTGTGGCTAAATAAAATGATTTTAGCAATATTCCTTCTGTTTCTATTATGTAAAACCATTTGAGGTGTTTTTTTTTTTTTTATATTCTTTCAAATTAAGATAGAATATGGAGCTGGAATCATATGACTACACTTTTGGTTGGGAGAATTATAATGAAATTTTTTTCTTTATTTAGGAGTTGTATGTCTATTTTTTTATCTTCTTTTATTTTAATTTTGGTATGTGAAATTTATCAAGAAACCTGTCCATTTCTTCTAGATTTTCAAGTGTTGTGGAGCTTACTCTTTTGCAATATGACCTGAAAATTCTCTGTATTTCCTAGATAACTGTTAATATGCCCTTTTTAAAATTTTTCTTAATTTGGAGCTCTCTCTCTCTCTCTCTCTCTCTCTCTCTCTCTCTCTCTCTCTCTCTCTCTGCTTTTGTGTTATTATATTTATGGTTTGTGTATCATGTTGATTTTCTGAAAGAACTAAATTTTATTTTATTTATTTTTTGTATTTATCTCTTTCTTTCAATTCTATTCTTTATCCATTACCTTAATGATATTTTGCCATCAATTCCTCCAGGGTAATTTGCTGCTTATTGCTCTAATTCCTATATGTGTGCTGTTAAGTTGGTTATGTGACATTTCTTCTAGATCTTTATGTATTATTTTACTGCTATAGACTTTCTTCTTATGATAGGGACTTCAGCCAATCACATGCTGCTTAAGGTGCATCTCCCTGGGGCCAAACATAGCCAATATACACACCCATGTGCTCTTGCTCCATCTCTGTGTGTCCCTGCTCTCCTTAATTGCTGTTTTTTTTAATTTTCCTTTCTTCTGTTTATGAAAGCTGAATATTATTTTAAGTTGGTTTGGTTAATTACAATTTCTGACCAGCCACGCCCATAATTGGTGCCTGAAGTGCAGCTTTTGGCTACCTGCCTCCTAGCTTCTGGTTGCTATATGGCTACCAGGAGCTGGCAAGTTCTCTTCTTGCACCTCCTCCCCCCCTCCACACAGCCCAGAGCTGCTCTCAGTGAGTGACCTCTACATTGCTGTAGAAAACCTGAGTGAGTGAATGGAGCTCAGAAAGTGTGACTCAGCTCAACTGTCCCAACCCAGCAGTGATCAATGGTCATTACAGGTAATATTTTTTTCGATTAAATACAAATAATTACAGGTTTGCTTAAAAATTGAACCCTGCCCTGCTGTATGCTAAGACCAGTGCTCAAGACCGGTTTTAAGCTCCTCCACTAAGGCTACCCACCCAGATCGGTGAGTTCCTGCCAACCAGGAAGGTCTCAAGGTGCCTTGTAAGGGAGCCCAGTCACCTTCTGCTGGTGTGCCAGGGTCTCCAGTGGTCTCCTGGACCACGCCCTGCCTCCCACGTTCTTCCTCTTGTCCCTTGATATTTGGGCTACCAGATGGCCCTGTTTGGTGCTGAGGAGTTCCATCTGGATGGGTGCTGAGGAGTTCCATCTGGAAGGCTTGCATTTTCTGCATGGTCCTTTGCTCAGGAACAGTTTTCCGCTCCTACTCTAAGGCTACCCACCCAGAGCGGTCATTGGACTACCATGCAT
>CADCXT010000154.1:0-76615 GCA_902806775.1 Microtus agrestis | reverse complement strand
GTCTGGAAGGTCCAGTCTCCATTCTGGATCAGGCCCGTGGTCACGACCCCAGCCTTCTCCTCCTGGTCATTCCGGAACCATCTGACTTCAATCTGGCCAGGGTAGAAGCTGCTCACAGAGCAGACCAGGAGGTTGTGGTGCTCCAGGGGCTGTGTCTTTGCCGGGTACACAGTTACCACAGGCTCAGCTAGAGAAGGGGAGGTGAAAGTAGGTCATGAGTGCAGGGCTGTCCTACTAGTTTGCTGCCTGTCAGTGACCATCCTCCTCCAGGCTGAAGTCCAGACAGGACAAACATTCTAACACAGTCTTCCCAGGACTTAGGGTGTTTTTACAGGCTTTAACTTTCAGCTCAACTCCCTGGAGGAATTCCCATCTGTAGGTGAATGTCTTATCTGCCAGAAAAAGGCTCTTCTCCCAGCTGTGATACTTTTCCCATTGGCTAAATGTTGCAAGGAGGGCCTGCTTGTTTGACCTGGCTGCCTGGCTCACTTAGCCCTGAAATAACCACACAGAAACTGTATTAATTAAAACACTGCCTGGCCCATTAACTCTAACTTCTTATTGGCTAACTCTTACATCTCAGTGTAACCTATTTCTATTCATCTGTGTCTTGCCATGTGGCAGTGGCTTACCAGCTAAGTTTTGGCAGCATGTCTTACTCTGGTGGTGGATCCATGGCGTCTCCCTGACTTGGTCTTTCTTCTTCCCAGCATGCCATTTCGTTTTCCCTGCCTACCTAAGTTCTGCCCTATCACAGGCCAAGGCAGTTTCTTTATTCATTAACCAATAAAAGCAACACATATACAGAAGGACTTCCTATATCATCTCCCCTTTTCTGTCTAAATAAGAAGGAAGGTTGAACTTTAACATAATAAAATTACATATAACAAAACAGGCATTAAGCAAGAATTACAGTTACTACCATAGGCCAGACTAAAAGGTGAATACTGGGTTGGGAAAAAGCCCTTTCTTCTTGTCTGGAGATGGAGTTATTGGTGCCAAAATTATATCATGATATCTTTTGTTTGAGGAGCTCCTCACAGTCTTTTCATTAGTGATAGACGCAGGGGCCCAATGACAGGAGTTAGTGTGGATCCTTGCCTGAATAGCACACCATACAGAGGTTGTAGAAACCGGCTCAACATGGCATGGTACAGGTATGAGGGCGCTCTCCACATGGCCTAAGACAGGGTGCCCTGTGATCTGTTTACTTTAATCCTGCTAGATGCCTTATATTTGAGGAGCTCCAAGGATGGGCAACTTATGGCAGGATAATCCCCCAACTTAAGACAGCCTGGGAACCCTAGGATGGGTAAGGGGGAAAGAAAAAAGGCCTGGTCCCCACTCGACCTAAGAATCATCAGGCACCCCTCTGTTCCCAGGAGAGGTAAATTGCTTCACCACTCGAGAGGAGGGTCTCTCCTTATCTCAGTCCCTTCTCCTTTAGATCTGACACCATGGTTGACTCTGACTGGTGCTCTCCACGTAATAACTACCTGCCTTTATATAAGAGAAAGGGGGATCTGTTGGGAGCCATTTCCCCCAAAAAATCATTACAGGAACCATCACCCTGGGGAGTCTGCAGGGAACCCCACACCCATAATTGTGCTAAGAATAGTTCTATTGCCCCACACCCAATTAATGCTGTTAATGGAGAAAAAAAATAAATAAAATAAAATGAAAAAAATTAGTTACAATATTTATATCTACTTTATCTTTAATTATAACTAAGGAAAACTATAAATATAACTATATATATTCTTCAACTCCATCAAAGACTCCAGAAGAATATAATATTACCTAAGTAAACAGACAGTACATTGTAAGCAACTTCCAAAACTCTAGAATTGACAGAGACATCTTGCTGCCTGGACAGTCACCCAAAATTCTTTTGTAATGTTGGGGCATCCATCTTCAGCCTACAGGCCCATAGTATCCAGCAGGCTTTTCCATAAATCAGAAAATTTCAAAGACAGTTCTGCCTATATTGGCAGTTTGTCAGTCACTTTCTTCTGTGTCCTGCAGAATGTCTGGCAGACTCTTTCATGAAGCAGGAACCCCAAAGGATCCTCTCACCTTTAGGCAAGTTCAGCAGTCATTTCTCTTTGGGTCCTGCATATCTAGTTCAGCAGTATAGGGAATAGCAGTTTCTTGCCCAAATGACTAACCAACTCTGTAAAAGCCTCTTCAATGCCCATCTTCCTCTTGAAGTAACTGGTGCTGCCTTGAACAGAGATGTCTTATTGTCATGAATATTTCTAAGTTATTAAAACATTTTAAATGCCATATTCTGAAGGTCTCTGAAAGATTTGAAGAATACCTAACTAACTGAAATGTATCTCTATACATCTAGAAATTCTAACTAACATTACTACAATTTTGACTATTATAGATGACTATTAAGTTATATTTCTTAATTATATATTACATTTTCAAATGAGCTACACAATCACAATATCCCAATCAAGAGCAGAAATATACATATACAGTATAACAAAATTTACCTTAAATTTGTATCAATAAACCAAGATCCATACCAATGAAAATTATTCATATCTGTATCATAACTCCCTTTTAATGTACACAAACAATTATAAAAAATATTTGGGAATGTGGGCATAGTTCTGTCCATACTATTTCCTGCTGTTTGGGGGTGCTGTTAATCAGTTCTTTCATGGTGTATCCTGTGTGCTAGGTTCATCTTAGTCAGCAGTTGGGCAAAGTAATTTTTTGAGAGTGTTCACAGCAACCTTTTGGGGGGGCATGGTCTATCAAACCATATTGGTGTAGAAGCAATCCATAGGTTCTCATTTTCTGTGAAAACAAAAGAAAAACCTCTTTTCCAAAGCAACATATCCTTAGACTCAATTTCTGAAAAACAAGAAACTTTAATAATATACATGCTGGTTTAGCTTAACAACCCACACAAAGAAATTTCTCTCCATACTTAGCTCTTTCACACTCAAAAAATTCAAAGAAAACACAATAATATACATAATCTAGACTCTCTGTGAATTTTCCTTTTTTTATGTGGTTTGATTTTCTTTACTCCTTTTAATCTATAACTATCTGTACTCTGTCTCTGTAAAGGCTTTGCCCTTACTTTAAAGCATTAACTTCATTTTATGACTCTCTATACTCTTTTTCTTCTCTCTCCCAAGCCTACACACATTTATCCAACACTATGACCCATGTAGAGGTCATTTGTGTATGAATCTGTCGTATTGTGAATCTGTAATTCTTTACTGTCCAGAATGACTTCTTACAATGCTAAGCGCTTCTTAAAATTTAAGCTGCATCATTGCTAGGGGTAAAACAGCAGTGTTTTCTTGTCCTACCCTGTCCAGTATGGCTGAGCTGCTCCCTCTTCTGAGTCGTGTTCACCTCCCCATGTCTAGGCACACAGTTGGACCATGCCACCATCAAGCAAGTTGTAGCAGTCTGCTCACAAAACCCCCTCAAATGCTCCTTCTCCCAAAATAGCCAGAGGTCATGCTGGCAGCATAGCCCAGAAATCCTGTTTTTCAAAACAGTATGGCTTTTTTTTCTGCTGCTGCTGCTGAGTCAGGAAAATCTGTCCTAAACAAGCTGCAGCATGTCACCAGCAAACAGCAAAAGCTGTGTTAAACTCTGGGTTTTTTCTAGAATTCCTTTTCAAGCTTTCTCAGGTTTTACTTTGATTTAGCTAGCACAAGTTGGAGCACCAGCTACATCACACACCTGTGTCCCTAGAGACTGTCTCTTATTGTCTTTAGATTGTACTTATATTTTATTTATGTTTTAACAAATAAAGCTTGCCTAAAAATCAGAGTACAGAGATCTAAGACACTAGAGGCCAGGCAGTGGTGGCACACACCTTTAATCCCAGCACTCAGGAGGCAGTGGCAGATGGATCTTGGTTAGTTCAAGGCCACCCCAGGCTACACAAAATTAAATCTGTTTAAAAGAGAAACAGAGCTCAAACAAACATGATGCCAGAACCTGGGATCACATGCCTTTAATCCCAGCACTAGGGACATGGAGACAGGAGTGATATGGCTGGGTAGAGAGATGAATATAAGGCAGAAGGAGACAGGAGCTCAGTGCAGGCTGAGACCATCAGTCCAGGCAGTGCAGTCTAGGCAGTCAGTGTCAGGATGCAGGCTGTGGACACAATTGCCTTTTTTTGGTCTGAACATTGATAGAGGCAAGAACTCGAGTGACTGGCTCGGCTTCTCTGATCTCTCTGCTTTCACCCCCTAACATCTGACTCTGAGTTTTTGTTATTAATACCAATTAGAATTTGTGCTACAGTAGATGACAGTTCTGTGTATGAGGAATTTTTTGTCTTCTGTTTTTTGCAAAACTCCAAATAAATCAACTTTGCCATACCTTAGATCAATGTTGTCTTAATGTCTGCTACACAGGGATTCACAGTCACCTCAGCAGGGGCCTGTCAGCATGAGCTGCAGGGATTGTGGGCTGACCCATGCAGAGCAGGGGACAAGCACAGAAGGCAGTGCTGGGGAGAATCCTACCTGAACTACAGAAGCCCCTGTGTTTCTCCTATTGTTTCTGTTTGAACAACACAGGGTAAGAGCCATTCTCATGGCATCACTGCAAATCTCCCTGCCTCCCTTCAAAGTAGTTTAAAGAAGTCTTCTTTTAAAACAAAAAATTCAGTTCAACTCTCGACAATCTTCCCAAGTTTTGTGAAGAAACTCCTCACCTTGAGCTCTGTAAGTGGATTTTCAACACGTCACATGGCTGTGGGAACTTTTATGTCGACTTGACACAAGCTGATGTCATCGGAAAGGACTCAGCTCAGTGTATTAAATGCCTCCATCAGGTCATGCTTAGACAAGCCTGTAGGACATTTTCTCAGTTCTTGATTATTGAGAAAGCCCAGCCATTACTGATGGTGCCTTCCTTGGGCTGGTCCTGGGTTCTCTAAGAAAGAAGGATGAGCAAGCCATGGGAAGCAAGCCAGTAAGCAGCACTCCTCCATGGCTTCTGCATCAGCTTCTGCCCCCAGGTTCATGCCTTGTTTGAGTTCCTATCTTGACTTCCTTTATTTACGAACATAGATATTGTTAAGCTAAATAGTCCCCTTCCTCCCTGATTAGCTTTGGTCGTGGTGTTTCACCACAGCAACAATAACCCTGATTAGGACACACACCAAACCAGAATCCCCACACTCCTGGCAGCACCTGAGCCCACAGCCTGCCATCCCCACACCTGCACGCTCCCTGGCTTTTCTCTCTGCTGTGTAACTTCTAACACTGGAGGGGCACAGCGGCCATTCCTGGCTCCTCCACTTTCCCGTCCTCTCCCTTCTTATTCTGTGGGACCAGGTCAAGAAACACAGCTAGTCAGAACCCCAAATCCAGAACTTTGTCAGGCACCGGGTGACACCCTGAGTAACCCAGAGATGGTAAAGTGTTCAGGACCAGGTCCGCAGGTCACATGTCGACACTGGCTCATTTTACAGAAGGGGCCTGAGTGTCTGGATGTCAGGTGTCTCTGGGTTCCCAGACCCACAGTCTGTCACACCAGACAGGAGAGCAGAGCTGTGGCGGGGACGTGAGGCAGACACCGTCCCAGTGACACAGAGAAGAACACGGGACCTGTAACTCACTCCTCCTCATCAAGACAGCAATGCTGACATATTAGATAGGAAATGGTGCATTAAAGGCTGAGTGTGGATCGTCCAGTAAAGTAAAAGTCGTGAATAAGGAAACGAACAACAACAGGGACGTTAGAACCAAGGGGCCCAGAAAAGGCACACACACACACACACACACACACACACACACACACACACACACACACACGGACGGGGGGGCACAAATGCAAGCAGGCAGGCATCCTCCTACTGCTTCCTCACAGTCCTCCCTCACCCCGCCCCCCTTCCAACTTCTCCCCCTCACAGCTTACCTCTCCACTGCACAGTGAAGCTCTCTAAAGCCCGGTAGTTGTGTCTGCAGTACGTGTCCACTGCAGCCCGTGCGTCCTCCAGGACCTCCTTCTGGCTGTTCCAGACCTCAGCATCACTCCGACCCAGTTCGGTCACCGCATGATACTCGCCCACATCACTGTCGAAGCGCACGACCTCCTCCTGGTTGTAGATGTCTCTGTACAGATACCGCACGCGCTGTGTCCCATTGTAGAAATGACACTCATCTTTAATTTGTTCCAAAAACCGAGCTGTGGAGACAGGAATTATCTTCTTCTCTGGGGAGAAATGCCCGAGTCCCTGAGTTCCTCTACAGCTGCCACAAATGACCAGACCTAAGTTCATCACAGCCCACCTCTGACACCACCATACCCACAGGGCAGAAGAACACACAGCTCTGCCCAGGCAGGACAGTTGACAAGGGTGTAAACAAGGAGAGATGGAGGAACTCCAGGGAAATCCCCTCCATTCCTAGGAGAGGCAGGAACAGCCCTCTGTTCACAGCCTCCTGCTCCTCCCTCCTTCCCCCCTCCTTCCTTCCCTCTTTCCTTCTTTCCTTCCTTTCTTTCTTTCATTCTTTCTTTCTTTCTTCATTTCTTCCTTTCTTTTCTTGTTTTGTTTTGTTGGGTAGGGTGTTTTTGTTTTAGATACAGGATTTCTCTGTGTAGTATTGGCTGTCCTAGAACCATTCTGTAGATCAGTCTGGCCTTGAACTCACAGATTCATCTGCCTCTGCCTTCCAAGTGCTGGGATTAAAGGCGTGCGCCACCATTGCCTGCTACCAATCTTTTCCTCCCTCCCTCCCTCCCTCCCTTCCATCCTTCCATCCTCCCTCCTTTCCATCCTCCCTCCCTCCCTCCCTCCCTCCCTCCTGCTCTCCCTCCCTCCCTCTTGCTCTCCCTCCCTCCCTCCTGCTCTCCCTCCCTCCCTCCTGCTCTCCCTCCCTCCCTCCCTCCGTCCTGCTCTCCCTCCCTCCCTCTTGCTCTCCCTCCCTCCTGCTCTCCCTCCCTCCCTCCTGCTCTCCCTCCCTCCCTCCTGCTCTCCCTCCCTCCCTCCTGCTCTCCCTCCCTCCCTCCCTCCCTTTACGTCCCTGTTGCAGTTTCCTGTCCATCCTCTCCTCCCAGTCCCCAAACCCCTACCTCACTCCCTTCCATTTCTCTTCCAGTTTCTTCAGAAAAGTGCAAATCCCATGGATATAACCAAACATGATATTTCTAGTTTACGTCATTCAGCCTTAATAGGAGAGGAAGTGCCCACAGTGTTCTTTAGCCCTCATGCGTGACCTCCAGATCCCAAGTGGATACAGAGGTTGAATTTACCTCGTATGGTATTCTTTTTAATATTATTGATAATGGACTTTTTCATACAATACATTCTGATCACATTTCCCCCTCCCATAATTCCCCACAGATCTTCCCCATCTCTCCACTGACCCAGATCCACACTCTTTCCCTCTCCCACCAGAAAACAACAGGTAACTAAGACACAAGAGAAAAGTTAAGCTAGAACAAAACACACAGACAGAGAGACAGACAGACACCCACCCCCCCCACACACTAGCAAAAGACAAATATGATGTGTAATAGGCACACACATAGGAATAACATAAAAAGCACAAAACCTGAAACCATAATGTGTAAACAAAAGATGTGTAATGTGAAGAAAAGAAAGAAAGGAAAACCTCCAAGAACACCAGTGAGTTCACTTTGTATTAGAACATTCATTGCTGGGCTGGAGGCCTGCCCCTAAGTGTGGTTTATACAGCCCGGGGGACTCTTTTAGTTTTTGAGATTGTAATATAATTAAAACATTTACCCCTCCCTCCCCGAGTCCTCCTACACACCCTTCCTTGCTCTCTTTCAAATTCAAGTCCACTGTGTCATTAATTGTTGTTGTGTACATATGTGTACAAACATATACATCCCTAAATACACACACCTCCTCCTCTGTGTATTGATACTTGAATATATGTTTTTAGGGATGATCATTTGGCATTGGATAACTAGTTGTGTGCTCTTCCTTGGGGAAGACTATTCCTCACACCCCTGAGAATTCCTCAGCTGCCTGTGGTTCCTGTGTAGGGCCACAGCCTGTGGACTTTCCCTGTCACAGACTCTTGGTCATGACAAGTGTCCCCTGCTGAGGGTAGATGTTGTTGCTGGTCCCAGGGCTCCAAGGGAAAATGTCCCATTTGGGTCTAAACCCGAGAACAGAACAATCCTGTCAGGCCATTGAGGAAGGACTGGTGTTGGCTTCCAGATTCATGTCACCTCCCCAAAGATCAGCACCCCAGTGATGTATTTGGGCCAGCGGGGTGTGCCCCTCTCTGATCCCACAGCTGCCCCACCTGGAGCTAAGCTAGAAGCCAGTGCTCAGCACTCAGAAGACTCCACTCCTTCTATTCCTCATGCTCTTGTATCAACCATAAACACAGCAGAAAGAACAGGAAATCTTCCTCAGTGCTGACCCTGTGTGGACCCTGTACTGACCCAGGGGATCCACAGAGGGAAAACAGACGCTGCCTCCTCCACTTTTGGAGCTTAAATTGTGAGAGTGAGGAACAAATAGAAGAGGGGGTGGAGTTCCAGTAAGAGGGAGACCTGAGTGACAGGAGGGGACAGAGAAGACCTCTGGGGAGTGACAGGGAAGATGTGTCACAGATGGAGCCAGAAGAAGAGGGTGGGGACTGTCAGTGTCAGGGAAGGGGACACATCTCAGCTGAGACAACACCTCCTGCCAACCTGAGTTCATGATCAACAGTGCACAGGGTGTGAGGGTGGCAGGGGGGAGATGAGAGTGGGGTCAAGAGGAGTCCAACTCGGAAGACTTGGGGTTGACAGAAACTTCTGAAAACTACTGGAGAAGTTTCTGGAAATGAAAACCATGATCCCAACACTGACCCTCAATCTCTTATCTAAATTACAGATCCAGAGAATTCACAAACCAATTCACAAACAGGTAGGGTGTCAGTCAATCACGTGATCTTCTGTAGTTTCAATAGGGATGGGGCAAGATGCATCAGATGTATAGTATTTCTTTTCATACTTAATCTATCTCAGACAGATGGAGGTGTGTTAACAGTAACAAATACATGTGAGCCCCAGACACCATCATCTCACCGAATTCACAGAAAGGTGAAGTTCAGTGCATTGTGAGGGACAACACCTGTGGCAGTCATCACTGCTCAGGGCTGTGAGAGAGAGTTTCAGAGACATAGTCACTTGTCTCTGTATTTTGAGATGTCACTGATGATAGTGAGGAGAATGGATTTGATCTATATAAAAATAAAAATGGAGGAAAAACAACAGATTCAGAAGCCATAAGAATAGATTTTTGTGAGGAGGATGGAGAGACGGTTCAGCACTGGCTACACTTCCAGATGTCCTGAGTTCAATCCCAGTATCACCGTGTGACTCACAACCATCTCTAGAGGGATCTCACGCCCTCTGCTGGCCTAAAGGTGTACATGCAGATAGAGCACTTACACATTAAATAAATAAATTATTATTTAAAGAACAGTTTGTATGCAGCATGATGACACAAAGGCAGGAGCCTGGACTGTGGAGTGTGACAATGGGGTGAGACACAGCCTGGAAGCTTCTGTGTGTCGTATGAAGCATGAGTGATAGCACTTACAGAGGGGAAGCACACAGTGAGCAGCAGCCCCCAGTGCTCTTCGCGGCCTTCCCTGCCAAGACCTAAACATCTCTATGGACACCATCCTCTCTTCCTCATGTTACATCAGTTAAAGCACAGAGGCTCAGATGGCTCGGCCACAGTCCCAGCATTTGGGGTCACATCATAGCAATGTTAATAACTCCATCTTTTATATTCCATATGCAGACCTCAGACTTTGATTTTCCTTTGTGTAGTGTAGGCATGAGTCGTGAAACTAGAAATGGATCACAAGATGCAAAGAGGAGTCAGGTCCTTTTCATGGGCTCAGGAGAGAGAATGTAGAGAAAATGAAATGCAGAGAGATTCAAACCACAAACATCAAATGGGCTCTAACCTGCCCTGGGTTCTCAGAAGAGGCTTCACAGACTTTGAAACAGCTCACACAGCACATCCTCTCTGAGGCTGCCTTAGCTGCCCTGTGCTCCCAAGGAGAAAGGGAACTAATGCATCACCCAGAAGACTCCCCATGTGAGAACAGGCTGCACAGACACTGGAGTCAGGCAGAGAGAAAGGCAGAGTCCTGGGCTCAGCCTCGCAGGTGCCCAGGCAGAGGCCTCATGGCCTGGAGAGGATGCACAGGGATCGTCTCCGGGATGCACGTCCTTTCCCCTAACTCTGTGACATTTCCAGAGAAACCTTTGATTACTTCAATATTTGACTGTTTTTAACTTAAAAAAAACCAGAAACATACATACAACATAGAATATAAATACACATATGAAGTGCTATTTTTAACGAGAAACTTCTTTGTCTGGCATAGCTCAACACAATGAGGACAAGCCCTGTGCAGGGTTGATTTAACATCATGATTATCAGTCCCTCTCCAGGCCCTGAGGACTGTGACACAGGCTGGAGATGCTCCAGGAAGAAACTGGAAAGCAATGGCTGATACGTGGGGCCTCTCACACAGATCTGAGAGCACAGGCATCCCGGCTTCCATTTGGGGAAACAGTTTGGATTTCATGAGAGGACTGTGGGTGGTCACAGAAAATATCAGTAGATTCAAGGGGCTTGACCTGGACAGTGAGAAGTTGTCCCCCCCTCCTCCACCCCCAGCAGCTCAGCACCTGAGGTGCTCACTTACGTCGGGGGTCCCTGACCAAAGCCACGGGAGGGCTCAGCACCATCAGTCTCAGGACCACAGCTGCCACCCAAGGGCCTCTGGGGAGCCACAGACACACCATGCTGGAGGAGAGGAGTGACTTGAATAGGAGGAGCAGACAAGCTCACAAAGTAGAAACTGCCTAGACTCTTTATCCATTGCCAGAATAGTAAGAACCAAAGGAATCACTTCTCTGGTTCTGATTGGGTAAAGTCAGTGTGAGTAACCAATCATCAGCAGAGCAGACCAGCATCATCAGTTGCTGGTTACAGATTCAGAAAGAGGGTCCCCTTCTGAAACTTGCAATGCCCTCCAATAAAAGATGGAAGGAGCATGAGGAGGGGAGGGACTGGGAAATGGGATTGGTATGTAAAACAAGGAAAAAATGTCTTTTTTTAAAGAAAGAATAAGTAATTAAGTAAGTAAGTAAATAAATAAATAAATAAATAAATAAATGGAATTTAAAAAAAGACACTCAACCTGATCTGGAGATCCAAACCTCCAACCCTAGCACTTGGGAGGCAGACTGGTCTAAATTGGAAAAGCCTGATGTGGGAGTGTCATATCAATCTGTTGATTTCATTGGTTAAATAAACTGCCTTGGCCCTGATAGGTAGGAACATAGGTGGGTGGAGTAGACAGAACAAAATGCTGGCGGGAAGAGGAAGTGAGCTCAGAAAGCATGCAGCTCCGCTCAGAGGCAGAAGCCTCAGACAGAGACACCATGCTCCCCTCGCGATAGCTCTGCTCTCTGAGGCAGAGGGATGAAGCTCTGACCCAAGATGGATGTAGGCTAGAATCTTCCTGGTAAGCGCACCTCATGGTGCTACATAGATGATTAGAAATGGGTTAAGAGGTTGAAGCTAATGGGCCAAGCAGTGCTTAAAAGAATACAGTGTCCATGTAATTATTTCGGGTAAAGCTAGCCGTGCAAGCGGCCGGGGTGTTGGGGACGCATCCCTGCCGCTCTTATTTCAACAGATTGCGCCCCAACGTGGGGACAACTGTATCCACTGAAAGCCTGAGAAAGCTTGGGAAAGAGTAAAGCATGTTTGTTTTCTTGGTAGCAGCAGTTTCTCGGTCCTAATCTGCTTGTTAGAGGCAAGCAAGAGCTCTCATCTAAGAGAGGCTTCCTGACTCAGCTTCAGCTGCAAAACCCTGTGGCTCTTAAGAGGTCCTGCCACGAAATATTTAAATGGTATTCATAAAAGCTGACTGAATGCTTGTTTCTTTTCAGCTGTAGTAGGAAAAAAGTTGTGTTGTTTTAAAATGCCGGCTTTCTGGGCTGTCCTGCCAGGGAAAACTCTGACTCTTTTACGCAGGCGGTTTGTGCGGTTTGCAAGCACAGGCTGCTGAAGCTCGCTTGCTGGCAGGGACCTTGAAACACTGTAGAGTTGTGGCACTGAAGGTGGCTCTGGCCGGTACCTCAGCCATGAGGCTGGAAAGCTAAGGAATGGACTGGATCTAGCTGGCAAAGCCACGGCTTTAATCCTATCCATATTGCTCAGTAATTTAAAGGCTCGTGTGGTCAGAAAAAGAGAGATATACAGTAAAGAGAGATTCAAAGACAAAGAAAATTTCTAAATGGTTTACAGTGTGTTAAAAATATATGCAGACTAAAAATTAAAGTTCTTAAAAGTAAAAAATAAGGAAGAGAGTAGTTGGGTGTAGTAGTACATGCCTTTAATCCCAGTGCCTAGAAGACAGAGACAAACAGATCTCTGTGAGTTTAAGGTGTTGTAGGGAACACCTTTAATCCCAATGCCTGGGAGGCAGAGACAGGCGGATCTCTGAGAGTTCAAAGACAGCCGGGTCTACAGAGTTATTCCAGGACAGAGATACAGAGAATATAAAATAAAAGTAAAAATAAACGAAATAGAGTTACAATAAAGCTGTACAAAGATGGAAAATACACAGAGAATCTTGATACTGTATGCTATTATGCTCTCTTTAAATTGTTTAAATGCTGAGGAAGGAGCAAAAGCTGCTAAAAGATATTTGTTTATAAATGCTGCTGAACTAATTCAACATAGATATTTTGGAAATGCCTTGACTTTGCATTTTGGATCTAAGGACATGATACTTTGGAAAGGAGTTTCTTGTTTTGTTTTCACAGAGAATGAGACCCTGTTCATTTCTTCTATCCAAATATGGTATGATGGACCACGCCCTCCTGAAGGGTTGCTGTGAACATCTTCAGAAAATTGCTTTGCTCAACTGCCAACTGAGATGAAACTAGCACACAGGTTATACCATGAAAGACCTAATTAACGACACCCCCATTCAGCAGGAAGCAGTTTGGAGAGAAAAAACTGCACCCATGTTCCCAAATATGGTTTATAAATGTTCCTTTACATTTAAAGGGGGAAATGATATAGGTATGAATAATTTGCATTGGTATGGATTTTATGGTCAATTTTTTTATATGTATATGTATTTCTGATCTTGATTAAGGTATTGTGATTGTGTAGTTCATTTAAAAATTACTGTATAATTAGGAAATATAGGTTATTAATAGATAATTATAATAGTCAAGTTTGTAGTCATGTTAGTTAAGATTTTCTAGATGTGCATGGATATATTTCAGATAGGCATTCTTCATATCTTTCAAAGGCTAGAGAATATGGCATTTTAAATGTTTTAATAACTTAGGGCTTTTCATGACAATGAGACACTCTGCTCCTGGCAGCACCAATCTACTTCAAGAGGAAGATGGGCATCGAAGAGGATCCTTATGGAGTTTGATAGCCATTTGGGCAAGAAACTGCTCTTGCCTGGACTATTGCATAAACTGGACACAGAGAACCTGCAGAGAGAGGACTACTGAACTTGCCTAAAGGTGAGATGATCTTTCGGGGTTCCTGATTCATGAAAGAGTCTGCAAGACATTCTTCAGGACAAGCAGATAGTGACTGCCTTTGAAACTTCCTGCTTTGTGGAATGTCTGCTGAAAACTATGGGCCTGTAGGCCGAAGATGGATGCCCCAATGGTACAGAGGAACTTTGGGTGACTGTACAGGCAGCAAAAAGTCTCTGTCATTTCTAGAGTTTGAAAGTTGCTTATTTCTTGTTTGCTTAGATAATATTATATCCTTCTGGAGTCTTTGATGCAGTTGAAGAATAGATAGATAGTTAAGTTGTTTTCCTTTGTTATATGTAATTTTTCTATGTTAAAGTTAAAGCCTTTCCTTTTTGTTTAAACAGAAAAAGGGGAAGTGATGTGGGAGTGTCATATCAATCTGTTGATTTCATTGGTTAAATAAACTGCCTTGGCCCTGATAGGTAGGAACATAGGTGGGTGGAGTAGACAGAACAAAATGCTGGCGGGAAGAGGAAGTGAGCTCAGAAAGCATGCAGCTCCGCTCAGAGGCAGAAGCCTCAGACAGAGACACCATGCTCCCCTCGCGATAGCTCTGCTCTCTGAGGCAGAGGGATGAAGCTCCGACCCAAGATGGATGTAGGCTAGAATCTTCCTGGTAAGCGCACCTCATGGTGCTACATAGATGATTAGAAATGGGTTAAGAGGTTGAAGCTAATGGGCCAAGCAGTGCTTAAAAGAATACAGTGTCCATGTAATTATTTCGGGTAAAGCTAGCCGTGCAAGCGGCCGGGGTGCTGGGGACACAGCCCTGCCGCTCTTATTTCAACAAAAGCCTGCCTCAAACAAACCAAAAAAAAAATCAAACTAAGGATAGTTATTTTTTGAGGGGAGGAGGCAGGGTGTGGCTTGGTTGGTAGTTCATTCCTTGTCCTCTGTCCCTGTGGACGTCCCCACATCTGTGTGTATGTAACAGTGAGAACTGGACTCAGTGGGTTGGCAATTTTTTGAAAAGTGAAAATGAAGTTTGGAGAAAGACACATTGGAGGGTGCCAGGGGAATCTGGAAGGAGGTGGTGGCGGTGAATAGAATCTAAATACATTGTATACAGGTGTAACTTCTTTTTTTTTTTAAAGATTTATTTATTTATTATGTATACAACATTCTGCCTCGATGTATGCCCGCACGCCAGAGCAGGGCACCAGATCTCAGTACAGATGGTTGTGAGCCACCATGTGGTTGCTGGGAATTGAACTCAGGACCTCTGGAAGAGCAGCCAGTGCTCTTAACCTCTGAGCCATCTCTCCAGCCCCAGGTGTAACTTCTTCAAAGGGTAAATGTTTCCAAAGTATCATTTTATTTGCTATTTTAAAGGCTTGCAGCTGGAACATTAATCAGACCACAGTGCTGAGCCCAGATGCTCTGTCATTCACTCACCAGTCTGAACACTGAGGAAGCATTCCCCTCTTCTCTCCACAGGACTGTAGGACAATTTCGAGTTTGAAACTTGTGGGAACAAAGGAGGTTAAGGAAGATGGCTGCGAGCCAGGCACCTTTTCTTAGGGTTCACTGCACTGAAGTTTAATGACACAGATGTCAAAAGTGATTCAAGTGCCTCCACTTCGCCTGAAATCGCCACTTTCTCTCAAGTTTCTCTTCAAGCTGGAGAAGGCTGTGGTGTGTGGACATCTCCAGCAGCAGCTTTCCCCAGTTACTGATGATGTGGCAGAACTCAGGCTCTTGATTGGACAGTGGAATTTGCAGAAGATCAGTCATGGTGTAGTCCTGACATGAGGGGCTTCTCCAGCTTGATCACTGAGATCCCAGAGACACTTCCGAATAGACAATCCTTTAAAGAGTCCTCACCAATAAAATGCCTCCGTTGTGAAGGAAAGCTATGCTTGTTAAGATGAATGAATTTTTCTCACAGTTCTCTTTAAGTGCTCTCCTTACAATCGTAAGGCGTTCCTTGTTACTTCTAACCAACCCTTTAAAAAGAGCGCCTGCAAATGCAAACAAGGGTTAACAGATTTACCTTGTTCTCCCCCAGCCTCACAGAACATCAATTACTGTAGCTCATGGAAGTTCAACGGTTGAAATTTTTGCTTTAAAACTGGTTTGCAAAAAAGAAAAAAAAAAACTGGTTTGCAGCCTAGAGCTCCTCTAGCCTCTCCTTATTTAACTAACAAAGCAAGTACAGCTTGAGGCTGCATTGTTAGACATATTTCAGCTGCTTTTAAAAAACTCAAAGGATGATTTCTCGATATTTCATAAAGTATTCATTCCTACAGCTTTTCTTTGTATTGCCACACTAAAACTCTGCCATTCTCTCCTTACAGATGACACTACTCCTGCTCCTGGTTTGTTTACAAGAAAACATGGCCATGTACAGGAGCTTTCAGTCAGCTCAGCAAAAACAGATTGTGGAGAGAGGACACTCTCTTGGTGATTTGTAAAAATGCTACAGGATTTTTTTCAGTTCGATGGGAGACGTTCAAGAAAACTGAATAAATCTTGCTTTATAGCTCTGATTAACTCCTTGTGTCTCTGCCTCTAACTGCCCACACTCCCTACCTTCACTTCAGCCTGATCTTCACCTCTCCCCCTCAGCCCTCCACTTTAGAGCAGACAATCAAATCAAAGCAGACCTGATCCCAGTCATGGTAGAAGGGAGAGTGTAGAAGAGGCAGGGGAGAAAGGGAGGGGAGCAGAGACAAATATATAATTTAATAAAAACAATTAAAAAAGAAATTTCGATGTGGTCTGTTACCAGGTAAATTTGTGGGATTGATTCTGTAATTTGACTGTTAGAACAGAGAGAGAATGTTGTCTCTAAGACCTCAAGGTGTGGGGAACGGAATAGTCATTCTGATGCCCATGCAGGAGAAGTCACGCTGCTGAGGGGTTTGGGGAATGAATCCCATTTTGAAGGGAGAATCATGGCCTCACAAGGTTTTTATAGATATGGCAGTGACTTTCAAAATACAAGTGTTCCCATACCTCTGCAAAACGGTTTCTCCATGTGGACGTGTAGGTATACACTGCCTGTGGATCTACCTGTTGGTCTGTCAGCTCTGCATTCACTGGGTTATAGTCCTGTGGGACTTTGGAGCTGGACAATGGCTTCTAATATGACTTGTAAGGACAGGTGATTAAAACATATACATTTTTATATATACATATATATGTGAATATATAGAGCTGTCTTTGGAGTTGAACAATAGCTCTATCTTTCTCTAAATCCAAGCATGTTGTTAAAAGAAAAATTCAGACTTTCTGTTTCATGTCAAGAGCCATGTAGTATGGGACAGAAAGAAGAAAGAATTTATAAAAAATATTACTTTTCTTCATGTTTATTTTTGTCTCTATCATACCTTTCATTAAATATATGTCTGTATATGTCTATATAAATAATGTTTAAGTTTTCCACAATGAACAATGAATTTTCCTGCAGTAATCTTTGAATTTTCCAGGAAGTAGATGGAGCCACACAATAGCAACTCCACCTAGTTGATATGACGTCATGATGCTGATAGTGCTACTATAAGACCTGTTTGGGGTACCAGCTGCTCAAGATGGTTCCAACTTGGTTAGCTGAAATGGTGCACATTTTTACGATGTTCTGGACAAAACTCCAAATAGGAACCTCAGAAAAACCTTACCGAATACTCAGAGACTCTTTGCAATTATACCAGACAGTAATCTTGGAATTTATCAACATCATTTTAGTTTCACAGGATCCCTTAGAAAGAACATCACCCCAATGACAGCTGGAAGTAATTCTAGAAGATGATGTCCTCTCTCCCAACCAAGTTTCTCCTCAGGGACATTCATTTAGGAGTTGATTACAATTGGTATAGGGTTGGGGATTGGGGTAATTATGTAGGTTCAGGGATCTCTTTGTAAAAAAAGGGGGGGGGGAATTGGATGGGATAATAGATTAGTGTGAGCTTACTTACACTAATAATAGTGAGTAATAGAGTGAATACTTGTGAGCTATTATTTATAGGCAATTTACATTGGTATAGATTCTTGTATATTGATGCAAACTTAATTACATTGAATATTTTTCTATTTTTGCCTACAATATTGTTATTTTGTCATATTGTATGTATGCATGCTTCTACCTCTGCTTAAAACATTTTTGTATATTGATACAATTTTAGGATATATTTATCATATTGCAATATACATTTCTACCTCTGATCAAGATATTTATACATTGCTTACATTTTGAGGTCATTGTCCTCATTTGTTGCACAGTTGTTTATTGTTTAATATTCTAATATGAAGTCTTAGTCTTTAAGTTATATAGGTATTAAGAATTATAGATCAATAATCATCTATGTTTGTCATACTTATAGTTAGACTATCAGGTTCTTTAGATACATAAAGATTGTATTCTGCATAGATAGGCAATCTTCAACCACTTCAAAGAGCTGTAGGATATGGCATTTAAATAACTTAGGGTTCTGTTGATGTGAGACACAATTGCTCCTGGCAGCACTGATCTATTCCTGTGAGAATGTTGAGCACCAAAGACACACCACTTGGAGCTTGTTTTCTTCTTTGCGAAACTGGCCTTTGGGCAAGGAACTGCCCATACATTGACCACTGACCAAATGCACATGTCCAGACAGGACAAGCAGGATTGAAAAAAAAAGACTGTCAAATTTTGCCAAGACAGGGTAAGATGGAATTGAAAAATTTCTTGCCCCTGAAAATGGTCTGTCAGTTACTCTAGGCCTTAGCCAAAGTTGTTGCTC
Organism: Microtus agrestis; assembly: GCA_902806775.1. Lineage (NCBI taxonomy): Eukaryota > Metazoa > Chordata > Mammalia > Rodentia > Cricetidae > Microtus > Microtus agrestis. Next base: position 58,316 of record CADCXT010000154.1, on the reverse strand, counting down.
CAACCTTGAAAATGAGACTTTGGGTGGTTGCCCAGGTGCCGGTTGTCTCTGTCATTTGTTGCACATTTGGAAGTTGCTTGATTACACTTCCTGTTTACTCAAGTAATATAATTTCCCTTCTCAGATCTTTGATGGGGTTGAAGATTAGATAGTTGTAGTTAATTTCCTCTCATGACTTGGCCAAGTTATTTATTATTCAAGACTTAAACTCATGAGGATAGGATAATTATTGAAACATTTATCACATGTTTCTTGCTTGATATATTTATTCTTATTGTATATAATTTTGTATTAGGATTAGAACTCTCTTATTTAAATAAAAGGGGGAGGTGCTGTAGGACTTCCTACCATCATAGCCTTTAAGTTTCCCGCCCACTTGGGCGTGGGCTCTTATACTATTTATGCTGATGTAAAGCACGCATCTGACCTCCATTCCAGCTGTGGGATTTGGTTGCTGTTCCCTGTTTCAGCAGAGGATTGTGTTCTGTGAGTCTACCCTCTATTATACTCAATTTGAGCTAGTGTGGGATTTCTTTTAAGTGTCCTTCTTTACTTCCTTCCTTGTTTCCCTCCCTCCCTCCTTCCTTTCTTCCTTCCCTCCCTCCCTCCCTCCTTCCTTCCCTCCCTCCTTCCTTCCTTCTTTCCTTCCTTCCTTTCTTTCTTTAAATCCTGCAGCAGTTTCCCCTCCCTTTTCTCCTCCCAGTTCTTCCACTGCCCTCCCTATCCGTTCCTCCTCCATTTCTCCTCAGAAAAGGATGGGAATCCATGGATATCAACCATACAGGGTAGATTGAGTTTACCATATCCAGCCTTCACAGGAAAGGAAGTGTCCACACTTTTCTGGGCCCTTATCTATGACCTCCAGATCCTGAGAGGATGCAGAGGTTGACTGGACATTTTACCTCCCACGGTATTTTCTTTATTATTATTGAAAATGGACTCTTTTATACAATATTTTCTGATCACAGTTTCCCTCCCTCAGCTCCCACAGATCTTCCCCACCTCTCCACCCACCCAAATTGGCAATCTTTCTTTCCCTCTCCCATTAGAAAACAAACAGGCAACTAAGACAAAAGAAAAAAATTAGGACAGGACAAAACACACACACAGAAAGTCAAAGAAAAACCAGAAGAAAACAGACATACACATTCACACACACAGGAATTACATAAAATATAAAAAATCTGAAACTATAATATATAAGCAAGATTTTTAAGAAGAAAGGAAGGAAGGAAGGAAGGAAGGAAGGAAGGAAGGAAGGAAGGAAGGAAGGAAGGAAGGAAGGAAGGAAGGAAAAACTTCCAGGAATACCACTGAGTTCACTCTGTGTTGGAACCTCTACTATTGGACACAGGGCTTGCTCTTGGCTATGGTTTATACAGCCAGTGAGACTCTCTTAGATTTTGTGATTCTGATATAATTGTATCATTTACACCCCTGCCAGTCTTATAGATTTCTATATACAGGAACATTCCTTTCTTGTTGATATAATGTTATCGTATGCATGTTTTTAGGGCTGACCATTTAGTATTGATAGCCAGTTTGTGTGCTCTTCCCTGGGGAAGATTTTTTTCTCACACCCCTCAGCATTCTTCAGCTGCCTGTGGTTCCTGTGTAGGGGCACAGCCTGTCACACACTCTTGGTCAAGGCAAGTGTTCCCTGCTCAGTTAGGGCTGGACATTGCTGCTGGTCCCACAGCTCCAGGGACAATAATCCATTTGTGTATAAACTTGATAACAGAACAATCCTGTCACAGGCCATCCAGAAAAAAACTGGTGATGGCATTCAGATTCAGCTCAGGCCCCCAAAGATCAGCACGCAAGAGATAGATCTCTTGTATTCCAGGGGCAGAGGGGCCAGTGGTGTGTGCCCTCTGTGATTCCACACTCCTTCTGCCACTCAAGCTCAAATTCCTCCTGGAAACACCACACAGAACACAGGAAATCTCCCCGAGTGCTGACCCTGTGCTGCTGCCGGGAATCCATGGAGGGAGAAACACCCCCCCCTCTTTGGAGCTAAATGTGTGTGAGTGAGAAACAAGTAGGAGAGGGGGTGGAGTTCCAGTAACAGGAAGACTTGAGTGACAGGAGGGGACAGAGAAGACCTCTGGGGAGTGACAGGGAAGATGTGTCACAGATGGAGCAGAAGAAGAGGATGGGGACTGTCAGTGTCAGGGGAGGGGGCGCATCTCAGCTGAGACAACACCTCCTGCCAACCTGAGTTCATGAGCAACAGTGCACAGGGTGTGAGGGCGGAAGGTGGGAGATGAGAGTGGGGTCAAGAGGAGTCCAACTCGGAAGACTTGGGGTTAATGGAAGCTTCTGGATTGTTACTAATAGGAAACTACTGAAGAAGTTTCCAGAAATAAGAACCGATATGATACCCTGACTGACAATCCCTTATATGAATTACAGACCCAGAGAATTCACAAACCAGATCTTTTTAAATCAGATGCCAAGTGTGACCCCAGGGACAGGTGAGGGTGTCAGTCGGTCATGTGATCTTCTGTTAGTTTCAATAGATAAGATGATGCACAAGGCATCAGATGTATAGTTCTTTATTTTCATATTTAATCTAACTCAGAAAATGTACAAGAGATTTGTTAACAGTAGCTCAAGTACATGTGAGCCCCAGGCATTGTCATCTCACCGAATGCACAGAAAGATGAACTTCAGTGCATTGTGAGGGACGATTCCTGTGGCAGTCATCACTGCTCAGGGCTGTGAGAGAAGGAGACTGTGGAGAGTTTCAGAGACGGAGTTACTGCTCTCCGTGTTTTAAGATGTCACTGACAATAGGTGTTGAAGCCCATGTGGGTCCAACACAGATAATTATTTCCCCTAACTGAACTGGTACGGAGTCGTGAGGAATAATCAGACGCAGCTTACACAGTCATGATGGAAGGGCAAGATCTCTCTCGTTTATTCTCCAAACAGTTTATATATCATCCCATAAATGGAGCGGGAAAACACATAAGGCTGTATCCTAGGTAACCCTGGTGAATGGCCTTTAGTCATGTCCCATCTACCTCAACACAATGAAGACAAGCCCTGTGCAGGGGCTGATTTAAATCATGATTATCAGTCCTCTCCCGGCCCTGAGGACTGTGACACAAGGCTGGAGATGCTCCAGGAAGAAACTGGAAAGCAATGGCTGATACGTGGGGCCTCTCACACAGATCTGAGAGCACAGGCATCCGGGCTTCCATTTGGGGAAACAGTTTGGATTTCATGTGAGGACTGTGGGCGGTCACAGAAAATATCAATAGATCCAAGGGGCTTGACCTGGAGAGTGCGAAGTCAGCCCCTTCCTTTCCCACCCCCAGCAGCTCAGCACCTGAGGTGTGCACTTACGTCGGGGGGTCCCTGACCAAAGCCACAGAAGGGCTCAGCACCATCAGTGTCAGGACCACAACTGCCACCGGGGGTCTCTGGGGAGCCACAGTTGCATCATGCTGGAGGAGGGGAGAGATCAGAATAGGAGGAGCAGACATACTCCCACAGTAGAAACTATTTCCTTTCTACCATTGCCAGGACAGTAAGAACCAGGGGAGTCACTGCTTGGTGCTGATTGGGTAAAATTAGTGTGAAAAGCCAATCATCAGCAGAGCAGACCAGCATCATCAGTTGCTGGCTGGAGATTCAGTAAGAAGGTCCCTTTCTGAAACTTGCAATTCCCTTCATTGAAAAGACACTCAGGAAGGGGGAGGACCTTGGACTTCCCACAGGGCAGGGACCCCTAACTGCTCTTTGGACTGGAGAGGGAGGGGAAGGGGAAATGGGGGGAGGGGAAGGGAATTGGGAGGAGGGGAGGAGGTGAAAATTTGTAATGATAATAATTATTATTATAATTAAAAAAAGAAAAAAAAGACACTCAGCCTGGCCTGACAGCCCAAGCCTCCAAGCCCAGCATTTGGGAGGCAGAGGCAGCTGGGTCTCTGTGAGTTAGAGGCCAGCCTGGTCTACTTTGTTAGAGCCTGTCTCAAACCAACAAACAAATCAGGAACCAAACAAACAAAGGGATAGCTGTTTTGTGGGGGCAGGGTGGATGTTGGTTGGTAATTCATGTCCGTGGTGGTTGGGCCTCACATCTGTGTGCATGTGGGCAGCGCTTATTGGACTCAGTGGGCTGTTAATTTTTTCTTTAAAAAGAAAATGTAGTTAGGAGGGAGACATGGTGGGGGGATTCCCAGAGAGAGCTGCAAGGAGGTAGTGGTGTTGAATGGGACAAAAGACATTGTACACATGTACAACTTTTTCAAAGAATAAATGATTTTAAAAGGATCTCTTTTTTTCTGTTTTATTTACTTATTTGGTTTTTCGAGACAGGGATTCTCTGTAACTTTGGAGCCTGTCCTGGAACTAGCTCTTGTAGACCAGGCTGGCCTTGAACTCACAGAGATCCGCTGTGATTAAAGTTGTGTGCTACACCTGCCTGGTTTATTTACTCTTTTAAATGCTTGATCCAGTTGCAGCTGGAACATTAATCTCTGCGTTGGTCTGTGATTCATTTAGGGGTCTGAGCGCTGGAGGGGGCATTCACCTCTCCTGCACAGGGCTGCTGGGACAGCTGTGTGCTTGAAGCTTTGTGGGAGCAAAGGAGGTGACAGAAGGTGACTGCGAGCCTGGAACCTTTAACCTGGCACCTACTGTACCTCAGCTTAATGGTGCAGCATCTACTTCAGCTGAAATTGCCACTGTCTCTCAAGTTTCCCAGAGCTGGAGAAGGCTGTGGTGTGTGGACATCTCCAGCAGCAGCTTTCCCCAGCTACTGATGATGTGACAGAGCTCAGGTTCTTGATTGGACAGTGGAGTCTGCACTTCTGCAGTTGGGGAAATCTCTGAGAAGCTAGTAAAAACTGAAGATGAGTCATGGTGTAGCCCTGACATGAGGGGCTTCGAACTGTTGCTGATTTCAGTGGGGCCTCCAGAAGCTCACGGGAGGGTCCCTGTGGTTATCCACAGCCAGTCCTTAAGGGAGACACTCAAAGCAGAGGCAGGGCATCCTGGGGGATGAGGGTGGGGTCCTTCCAGGTTTCAGTTGAAGTCCTGAGAGCAAGAGTCTGGGGGGTGTGGGGTGTGCAGCAGAGATGGATCCGGACTGAAGCAGTTCTCTGACTTGGTGTGCAGCCCTGGGAGATGTGTTCATCTCTGTGAGTGTCAGATGGAGGTGATGCTCCTCATCCTGATGTCATTGACTCAACTTACCTGGTTTTATATTCTTTAGCACAACACACCGAGGTCAGATCCAGAATTCCTGTGGATGCTCAGTGCGGGAGCTGGGATTCTCACAGCTGTGAAGGTTAATACCACTCAGGGAAGAGTTTAGGTTTCTTTTCCCACCTAGATCTCCCGTCAGCTGTGCCATGGCAAAGCATCAACCTCCTTAGAGGTCAAAGTTCACACTGGACTCATTAAGTACTAGGGGTTTGATTCACGTCTTCATGCCCGCCAAGTGCCTGCCAGGGAGCTACAGCCCCAGACCTCTCTTCACTTTGAGGTAGGATTCATTAGTTGTCCAGGTTAGCCTTGAACTTGTGACCATCCTGCCTTAACCTCTGTACTAGCTGAGATCACAGACTTGTGCTAAAAGTTCCAGGTAGGGAGATTATTAATGTTTTACATCTTTATGTATATTACCCTATCACGTGTATGTGTGTGTGTGTAGGTCACATGTCTCGGAATACCTCACTATCTAATAATTCCATATGGTGTGGACATTTTAGAAAATGACCAACCTGGGGCTGAGAATGGCTCGGTTGTAAAGGAGCATGTCATACAACATGGGGACCTGAGTGGGTTACCCAGCACCCTCATAAAAAGTCTTAGTGTCCTCTTCTAGTTCCAGCACTGTTGTGGCTGAGACAGGCGGGTCCCCAGGGCTCGGTCGCCTGCCAATCTAAAAGCTCTAGGTCTCTGTGACAGATCCTGTCTCAAGAGAATGAGGTTAACAGCAACTGAGAAATGATACTGGACACTAACCTTCAGGCTCCACATGCGTGTGCGCATGCACACACACACACACACACGTTCACATATCTGCATGAACACACACATGTACACACATGCTCTCAAATGCATACACACATATACACATGCACACACATGCATGTGTATACATGCACACATGTATGCATGCATACATACATTTATAAACACATACATAGACCTACATGCACACACACACATACACAGAAGTTAATAAGCCTGTCAACCTCATCTTTTCAATCCATCCTAAAAGTTGAGTTTCCAGAATATTGTTTAATTAAAAATAAATTATAAAGTATTTTAGTATTTGCATTACTGATAGTCCATTCCAGATGATAAGTAATCTCTTAGCTGACAAATAAAATTAACAGCAGTTATTCATATTAATGACGTTTTACCTAAATAAAGTCAACTCAAATATTTTATAAAGCAAGGTTGGGGATGAGTAATCTCCCGCCATCACAATGTCATCCTCTACGTCATATGTCAGTCGGCCCAGCACACACAGTCTGACATCATGGAATAATCTTTGACAGAATCATCAGAAAGTCATTGCAATCTAGAAGCAAATGAGTCACCATATCTGACAAACATTAAAAAAGACAATCAAGGTAGTTGGTTTCTATTCATCATTCTGTTCATCACTCAATAAATAAATAAATATTCAATAGTCACCAAGTTAAATACAGTATACCTTTTATCACAGTAAATAAAGTAAGCCAAATTTTGTCCTAGCTAAAAATAAAGGCAGTATTTTTTAAAGTCCTCCAAAATGTCCACGACAGACAAGCCTCACATGTTCTGTGGTCTCCCTGGGAAATGACAAGGTGGGAAAGATGGGCCAAGATGACTCCCTGCTCCAATGTCACCAAAGTCTTTTCAGACAAGGAAGCCACAGTTTAGCAGCGGCATGGGTGGAGACTGGGTTTCGGGAGTTTGTGGTTCTCATAGGCTGATGGAGGAGAGCTCTTGTCAGAATCCCCAAACAAGCAGGAACCAGGCCAGGCTTCTCTCAGGGGTGGGGGCTGAGGGGAGGAGAGGAAGGAACTGGTTTCCAGAAAACCCAAACAGGTAATTTAATCAGTTATTTGGTGAAAACTGATTCTTATAGAGGGGGAAATAGTGTCTGTTTCTCTCCCACCTTCTTCCACATCCAAACATCACCATCAGAAAATGCTGGTTTCTACCGCTGCCTCTGATGGTGGTGTCCTCACTCACCAGCAAGTGGAGTTGTTTAAGTGAGGAGCCTGCATGTGCGTGTTACACACGCAGCCTAGCACAGACACTCAGTTCACAAGTGTCAGTGTTTCCAGTGAGTTCAGAGTATCTTCTAATGCTGGGGTGAAAAAGACTCGAAATAGAGCCCTCGGTAAAGACGGGACAATAAAATAAATAAAACTAGAGCGACAAGATGTGTAATAGATAAGAACACAAGTGGGCGCTGTCAGGTCCCAAACAAACTCAGGACAAATGGCTCTCCCTGGGGTCTGTTGGCATAACATGCCCACTCCAGGCTTGCTCTGTACCTGTGGCTCCTCCCAACTTCTCTTACTTGTCCCCCTCCCTCCCTCCCTCTCTCTCTCCTTCCCTTCTCTCTCTCTCTCTCTCTCTCTCTCTCTCTCTCTCTCTCTCTCTCTCTCTCTCTCTCTCTCTCTCTCTCTCTCATCTTTCTCTCTTCTTTATCTCTGTTCCTCCCCCACCTTCCCCGCTCCTCTCATGGCCAGGTCCTGTCTTGTAGCCATGTTTAATCTTCTACTTTCTTTCCCTGCTCTGGACTCTCCCAAATGCCTCTGGCTGTTCTCTCTTTCATATCCATCATAAAAAAAAAATCTTTCCCTCAACCATATCTTGGAACAGTCATGCCCTCACCTTATCCAGGTTCCAATCATTTTTTTTTTCTGTTCTCACATCTGGACCTATGGCCTTGTGCACACTATGCAGATTCTCTAACCCTGACTCATTCCCAGCCTATTTCTGTTATTAAAAAAAATATTTATGTTATTATTTGCTTGGTGTGTGTATGTGTGTGTGCACCTAATTTATGCATCCCACATGCATGCAATGACCATGGGGGAAGAAGAGGGCATCAGATCTCCTGGAGCTGGAGTTACAGGCCACCTAATGTGGGTGCTGGGGACTGAAAAGAGAAATGCATGCTCTTAACCAGTGAGCCATCTTTCCAGTCCCATGGTTGCATTATGTTCTCAAACAAAATGGTTAAAATTAAACCAAATCCAGTATTTACACTAAGAAAGAATAACTGAGCTGGCCATGGTTCATGTCTGCAGTCCCAGCACTCGAGAGGCTGAGACAGGAGGACTGCTGTGAGTCTGAGGCCAGCCAGGGGTACACGGTTTCAGGCCATCCTGGGGTACAGAGTGAGACTTTGTCTCAAGCCCCCTCCACAAAGGAGGATTGCACAGGTGTGTGCCCGAGGAAACGATTCTGGATTGGTGGGCGGGTCGCGTTTCAGGTTGGTTAGAGACAGAGTTAAGCTGGAAAACTGGAACAACAGAGAAAAGCGGGTGTGTGAGGCGTGGGGAAGGAGGGTGGACAGGGAGGACACTGATGAGTGGGAATGGGGGCCCTTCAGCCGCACTGGGCGCTCAGGTCACGAACCGTTGATGAGAGGCATAGAAATAACATCTATCAGAAATCTAGGAATAGGACAGAAAGTACTAACCAGTAAAACTGTCAACGGGAAGGGCTGGGCACAGAGTTTGGGCAGTGACAGCAGGAACACACAGGAGGAACACAGAAAGAAGCCCACACTCCTTTTTGGTCCCCAAAGGTGTTTTTTAAAGTGGAGCTGGCAAATACCAGCATAACAAACACATAAGAAGGGGGAGCTTGGCGCCCTTCCTTTTGGAGACGGCACCCAAAGAAACCAACCCTTCCTTTAAGAGTCCAAGCGAGGTTCCTCCTTTCGGGAAAGACACTGAAGAGAGATCTTACTGGAAATCCCCTCCTATCTCAGATAACTCCCTCCACCAGTGGGGAATAAGGTTGAGGCAGCATCAGCTGTCTCCAGCAGACACGTGTGGCCAGAAGATCTTTTGTGAGCACTGGGAGAAACAGGTTTGAGGCAGTTGATGATAGCTTTGTGTAGATGTTGATTTTGTTTCTTGTTCCGTGTTGGGGATTGAATTTAGAGCCTCACACACGCTGGGCAAGCACTCTGCTCCCCCTGAGCCCTGCTCCCGCTGAGCCCTGCTCCCCCTGAGCCCTGCTCCCCGTGAGCCCTGCTCCCCCTGAGCCCTGCTCCCCCTGAGCCCTGCTCCCCCTGAGCCCTGCTCCCGCTGAGCCCTGCTCCCCCTGAGCCCTGCTCCACAGTAAAGCAGTGTGGGGTGAGGCTGTAGGAGCTGACCATCAAGCAGCAGCCTTGCTGGAGTCTTGCTCTTGTTCCCCAGCAGCACAGCTGGGGCCATGAAAGACCTGACGCCTCACTCTGACCGCCAGAGGCTTATGCTCAAACTCGGGGGTCTCACGCAATGAATCATCTACTTCCTACCAGAGCCTGAGTTAGGGAGTTCAACACCTTCTGTTCCCACCGCATCCCAGCAGACACTTTCCCACAGACCACCGCAAGCTGAGCACACTAAGACAGCGGAGGGCCCAGGACAACTTACTAAATACTAAATTACTGAAAAATGACCAGAAATGAAATATTTTAAACTTTTAACACTATATGGTGAAATAGATTTGCGAGTAGAAGAAATTAATGCACACTTACTTATTGTTGTTCCAAAGTCCATAGACCCACGCAGATCTAAAGCCAGCACCAGTAACACAGAAAGTCAGCATGCCTTGTCCTTTCCACACTGCCTGCCCTCCTGTTCCAACAAGACAACCTACTGTCTGTGTTCATGTGAAATGTGTGTCTCGCCCAGGCTCATGGAGTTCAAGGCCAGCTGGGGCTGTAGAATTAGAAGAGGGAAAACAACAGAGGAAAGTGGGCTAATAGACAATTCAGTGTGAGCTTATTCACACTAATAACAATAATAGTGGGTAATAGAGAGAATACTTGTGAGCTATTATTTATGGGTAATTTACATTGGTATACTTTTTGTATATTGATACAAGTTTAAATTATACTTGTTATTTTCATTTATAATATTTGTATGCCTACGCAAAGTTATTCTGTCAGATTGTATTCATTCATATTTCTACCTCTGTTTAGGACATTTTGTATATTGATATATTTTTAGGATATATTTTTGTATTATATTATATATTATTTTTTCCTCTGATCAAGAGACTTCTGCATTGTTTATATTTTGAGGTCATTGTCCCCATTTCCTGCACATTTGTTTACAGATTTTTTAATATTCTGATATAAAGTCTTAGTCTTTAAGTTACACAGGTATTAAATATTATAGACCAATATTTGTTCATGTTTGTTATACATATAGTCAGATTAATTAGGTTCTTTAGATACACGGAGATTGTATTTTGCCTAGATAGGTAATCTTCAACCACTTCAAGGATCTATAGAATATGGCATTTAAATAACTTATTTATGGGTAATTTACATTGGTATACTTTTTGTATATTGATACAAGTTTAAATTATACTTGTTATTTTTAGGATATAAAATGTTGACATGGTTGCTCCTGACAGCACCAGTCTATTCCCGAGAGAATGTTGAGCACAAAAGACACTCCAATGGGAGTTTGTTTTCTTCTTGGCACAATTGGCCTTTGGTCTAGGAACTGCCCAGGCCTCAAACATGGACAAGTACATGGTATCCGGACTGGATTAGCAGGACACAAGGAAAAGGACTGCCAACCTTGCCAAGATAGGGTAAGATGGTTTAGAAGAATTTATCTGCCTCTAAAAATGGTCTGTCAGTTATAATAGGCCTTAGCCAAAGTTGGTTCCTTTAACACTGCAAATGAGACTTTGGGTGATTGCTCAGGTAGTCAATTGTTGCTGCTGTATACTGCTCGACTAAAGTAATATTATCTCCCTTCTCAGGCCTCGATGGGGTTAAAGATTAGATAGTAGTAGTTACCTTTCTCTTATGATTTAGCCAAACCTATTTCTGATGCAAGACTCAGACTCTTCAGAATAGAGTGTTTATTAAAATATTTATCATGTGTTCCTTGCTTACTATTGCTTATGTTGGTTGTAATTTTATACTTGATATCTATTTCTATCATATACAGTTTTGTATTGGGTTTGGACCACTCTTGTTTAGACAAAAGAGGGAATTTTGATGGGGAGTCTTTGTCAACCAATTATCTTTAAGAAGTGGGACCAAGTTAGGATGTGGCTTTCTGGGACCTGGAGAAAAGGGGCACATGGCCCAGGTGCGCTCTCTCTGTTTGATTCCCCTGCGGCACAACTGACCTTGGATTTCTCGTTCCTGTTTCATGAGTTTTCCCCTTATAATAAATAAAAACATAGTTGTTTTATCTTTTAGCTAGTCTGGTTATTTCCCAAATCAACCTAACTTCCACAGGAAAGAGAAGATATTTTTAGATTTTGGGGGGACATAAATTCATTTTTTAATGTGCTGGTGCTATAATTACACAAACATTTTTCAGGGCAATGGTCTCACAGGTGTGACTGGGGTTAACAAATCTCATTTCCTGGGACCCCAGGGCCCACATAAACATGCAATGATGACATCATAGAGTGCTACAATGGTTTGTTTCAAAAGCAAGAGTACAGATTTGCAGGCTATGAGTTTGTAAAAGCTGGCAAAGATGTTTTACTATGTATAAGTCCATGAGAACGATAAAGCTTCTTAAACTCTAGCTCTGTGTACTAGAGAGATTGTCAGTAGGTAGAGTGCTTGCCAAAAATGCAAGAAGCTCTGGCTTAGATTCCCCAGCATTGCATGAACCAAGAATGTTAGCACACACCTGCCAGCCCAGCGCTGTAGAGGGGAAAGCAGGAGAATCAGAAGTTCAAGGTTGACCTTGCCCACATAGTGAGTTTGAGGCCAGCCTGGAACACCCTGTCTCAAACAAACAAATAAACAAATAACAACAAAAACCTAGGGAAATGAGTGTGTTTCAAGTCAACTAAAGGACCAGAGGGTCCACACAAGAAACAACAACACAGTGATTTGCAGCTTGTCACAGGGAGAGTCCTGTCCTCCTTGAGAAATGAAGACAATACACAGAGTAGAACCAGCTGACAAAGGTAATGAATTGTGCAGCTGCAGACAATGGGAATCAGCCAGGAATCATCCGGGTCCCAGGGTAGCTGTAAGGCAAGGGTGTCACAGGGGGAACAGAGCATTTGGATTTATTGAGTGGCCACTACTCACATAATTGTGCTAGAAAATATAACTTGAAGAATAAAGAAAGATGAGCCTTCTGAGATAGGGCATTCCTTCCTTTCTTCCTTCCTTACTTCCTTCCTTCCTTCCCTCTCTCCTCCCACCTCCCTGTCACCTTTCTTTTTTCCCCAAAGGCGGCTCCCATAGCCCCGCCCTCAAACCCAGAATCCATCTCATGGGACTCAGTTCTGTCTAGTTAGTTCCTATTTGGGAAAGTACCCCAGCATTTTCTTCACCGACGCATTTAAGAAAGAAAAACATTTTTGCAAATTCCCCTCCAGACAGCAGGTTTTCCTTTCACCAATAGGAATAGAGAGAGAAGCAGCGTCACTTGTCTCCAGCAGATGTGACTGCTATGAAGGTCTGAGCTGGTGCAGGTCTTGAAGACCAAGTGTGCAGGAGAGGGACATGGCCAGGCCGTGTGGGAATCGCTGACCAGGTGGTGTAGTGGGGAAGGAAGATCTGCGATGCTGAAAGGCAAGAGACCACAGCTTGGATGGCTAAGCTGAGCAGAGAGGGAGGATTTCGTGTGTGATATTAGCAAGGGTGGAAATGGACATTGGACATTCTTCATGATCTGTGGGAAGTCCCTGGTCGGTGTCAGGGGCAGGAAGTGACTGTGGTGCCTGAGCTCACTGCTAGGGATGCATTTGCACCTGGGTGGATGAGGTGGGAACTAGAAAAGTCCATGGTCACACCTGACTGTCTTGGGACAAGTTGAGAGGAAGTCGTGTTACCAGGGACCAGCCCTGCCTGCCTTCCCATCCCAGCTAATCACCGCAAGAAATCTTTATTGTATTTTTGTTATGTGTTGTATCTTTAGCACCTATGACAGTTTCTGGCACTGGAAAAAATATTTTTAATTAATTAATTGGGCATGACACTAAGAGTCATCTTTAGTGGTTCAAGGAAATGTATTTTTATAGTTCAAACCCTGCCTAAACTCAATTTCTAGGAATTAAAAGAAAATGTTAGTTTGGGAGCTGGAGAGGTGGTACAGGCTGCTCTTCCAGAGGTCCTGGGGTTGATTCCAGAAACCCACAAGGCAGCTTACAACCATCTGTAGCTCCAGTGACAGAAGATTCAGCCCCCTCTTTGGGTTTCCTTGTGCTGTACATGCATGTGGTACACAAACATATGTGCAGGCAAAATACTCATACATGTAAAATGAAAATAAAGTTTTAAAAATATTAGTTTGTTGGAGTTTCTGGACAGAAGCCGTGTGTACCCTCATGCTGTGAGTTCACCAACATCTGGATGCAGTGCTCCCCCTCTGCACCCTCGTGCTGTGAGTTCACCACATCTGGATGCAGTGCTCCCCCTCTGCACCCTCGTGCTGTGCGTTCACCACATCTGGATGCAGTGCTTCCCCTCCACTACCTTCCAATAGAAGGCGATTTTCTCCCTCATCAGTTCCTCTGCATCCCGGGTGTAATTACAGAAGGGGATGAAAGAACGCTACACCCAGGATCAAGATATTTACACTTGGCATCGCTGGTCAGGCTAGTTAATGTGTTGACCTTGTTTCTTCATGATGGTATTAATATTGGTGGGTTGGATTACATGATCTCCATGTTAACACCAAGCTGGTTCCTGGGACAAGGTAAATATTAGCAAACACTAATTTTTTAAATTATATTGCTATTGATCTGAAAGACCCCCGAGGAGGACTTTCCCTCTGGAGGAGACTCCCCCGAAGCCAAGGAACAGGCCGAGACCACACGGATGCAAATCGCAAGAGGTTTATTGGGTGAACACAGGTACCTGTGGGCAGCAAAGTCTCTGGAGGACTTGCGCGCCTTCAGGTCGGGGTAATGGGTTTATATATGTTTGGGGAGCAAAAAGCACGGTACAGAAGCGAGAAGCATAGTTATTGGTCAGTTTGAATGTGGCCGAGTTCAAGTCGGGGACAAGGTCCCTAGTTCCCGAGAATTCAGATATGGGCTGCCTTGGCACTTATCTAGGGCACACAGGGTGTCTTTCTCGGTATTCACCGTTTCTCCCCTGGCCCAGCCACAGGTGTCCCTATCTCGTTTTGGCAGCTTCTAAACTGCCCTTTGTTCAAACCCTGAATATTCAGTACAAGCCTTGCAAAATGGCGTTACTGGTGCTAAGTTGTTTAACAAGCTGGGCGGGGGGTCTTTCAGATCATTTCACCAACTCAAATTATTACAGATAAAGGAAATGTGTGTAAGCCAGTTGCAATAAAATTTAAAATTATTCCAGTGTGCACTTCCAATAAATGACCCAAAAATAAAATCAAGAAAATGATTCTATTTACAATGTTTTCAAATTTAACAGAGGAAGTGCTAAACTAAGTAATACTCTACAGAACCACAAAGTGCTATTGAAAGAAGTTAAACTAAAAATTAACAGGAAGACACACCAAGCTCATGGACTAGAAGACCACACTGCTAACACAGGAATATCCTGAAAGATTTCTAATCAATGTGAACCTCCAGCAGAGTATCAAATGAATTCTTAGTACGTATTAAGCTGATTCCTAATTCAAAGAGAATTGTAAAACAACCAAGCAATTCTGTGGAAGAACACTAGTGAGATAAGGTCAGTCATATAGGATTCTTATACACAGTGAGCATCCTGTAAAAAAAAAAAAAAAGCATATTGCTGTAGTTGCTGTGGAATGTTACCTTAACTTGGCAAAGATGTGTTACATTTGTTTCTGTTGTCTTTGTTAATGATGTAAAGATGTGTTACATTTGTTTGTTCTGCATTTAAGAAGTCTCCATACCACGCTTTGGGAGCTGGCTGGCGACTCTAAAAGAAAGAGCCTGTAGAGTTGCTGCCTTTCAGGCAATCACAGCTCGGAACTGCGCTCCAACACCATTAGTTGTGATTAGCTTTAGTCTCTTGTCTTTTATGTCTTGTGTGAACATTGTTGAGTTGAACAAAAGACATCTCTCTATTTAAACTTTACATTGAGGGACTCAGAAAATAAATAATATGTTTGATTCTTGTAAGGGGTCTGCCCAGGTGTGGGGAGTGGCTATTTGCTGTGGTTGGTAAGGAAGGCTAGTTAGGTAAATGTCTGCATAAACCACATCTCCACGAAGCCATGACATTGCCTTAATTACTTTTCTTCCTAGTTAATAGGCAAGGCAGAGAGAGCATATCAGCTGTCTCTGGCAGACTCAGTAGCCAAGAAGTCATAGCCAAAGCAGCAGGAAAGGGAGCAGTGCCATTAACACCTGGAGCAAAGAATAATTTTCATGGGAAATGCGTATAATCAGGAGGAAGTAAAAATGACACCCCCCCCAAAAAAAATCAAAAGTAAGTGGGAAGATATCACTGACCTGGATGGAGGTACAAACCATAAAGTTAAGAAAATAATTTTATGTTCATTTATGTGTGTGTGCATGTATGTGGAGGTCAGAGGACAAGAGAGAAGTCAATCTCTCTGTCCACCATATGAGTCCCAGAGTCAGAACCCATGCACGGTGGCAGGCACCTTCACCCACTGAGGCGGTGCCCTGGCCCTATTTGGAGTCTGAGTTGGGTCTGAGGAATGAAGCTTTGGGGCCTTGAGAATTCTCAGTTCAGGGCCAGTGCAGGCTGGAAGTGCCCAGCGGCCAGTGTCTATTTTCTGTCTCTTTCTCAGCTACAGGACTGTGGGGCTCCCTGGGTTAAGCACTCAAATCCACTGCCCAGTTCTTTTACAATTCTTTACCCATCTTCACTAATATATTTTATCTACTTGTCCCCAGAACTGAAACAACACCACCGTGATCCCACACAGACCTCACATTACTGTGATTCCTCGCAGATGCAGACACGATTGTCCCCCATCTGCTGCCCACTTACTCATTGTCCACAAGGAGAGACTCCGGTGAGCCCTGCTGGGGTTTCAATACTTTCCTTCCCAGAGAAAGAAAGTTCCAGAAGGAAAGTTCCAGTCTCAGGCGAACTACAGAAACTTCTGGTTGGATCCAGATTTGGCTCAAATCTCATCTAGGCCTCCTCTGGTCTGGACTCAGGAATGCTTGTTTGCATTTTGATGAAATGGAAAAGTGTTGCTAGCCCCAAAGTCCATACTAATTCCAAGCCAATCCGACTGAATTTCTACTCTGATTCCCTCTCTACTTATGAGAACGCTATCACACTGCCTGCAGCTGAGCGACAGTGGACCACAGGAGCCCCCAGCCGTGCACCTGATGCTGTCAGAGCTGAGAGAGAGGAGCCTTTGCTGCACGTGAGGAGTCCACATAAAAGAGAAGTCGGCCTAGGGTGGAGGTGGCGGTTCCTGTGAGTAACTTCTCTGGAGGAATCGGCTGGATGCTTTGCCATGTGTGGTGCCCACGAGAGGAAGTGTGACGAAAATTCCCCCAGGATCATGGTGCATCACAGCTGCCTGGCTGGCTCATCACTCAGATCTTAGGCTCCCTGGGTAAAATGGAGAAGGGAAGAACAGAAAGGTCCCACCACGTGTGCCACATGAAGGTGTTAACAGAGTAAAAGCACAGAGAGTCGCCGTCGTCATCATCACAGTCATTATTAGTAATTACTGCGTCAGTGGCCACTGCAGTCATCGTGACTGACAGGTAACACTGCAATGCCTTTGTCTCCTCACTGTCTTGGCAGAGGAGAACTGCTGTCTCTGGGAAGAAAGGCTCAGGGATCAGGAGCCACTGGGAGACTGGAGTTCTCTGTACTGAGTGTTCTTGCAGAGGACCCTGCTTCAGTTCCCAGCACCCACATGACAGCTCTCAACCATCTGGAACTCCAGTTCCAGGGAATCCAACAACCTCTCCTTGCGTTCTCAGGTACTGCACACAGATGATGAACAGTTATACAACCAGGCAAGATACCTATACATGTAAAAAATAACTAAATAAACAATTTCAAACTATTGATGAGCCCCCAAGTCAACTGCATTGGTCTCAGTCAGATCCTCACAGTTTGAGTCAACTACAAAGTCTGGGCTCTGTTATTGATTAAGGTGAGAGAATGAACCCAGATGTGTCCCGGAGCTCATTCTGAAAGTGATCACATCCACAGAGAACCAAAGCACAATGGACAGCCCTCCATTCCCATCAGTACAGAGAACTCCAGTCTTCCAGTGGCTCCTGATCCCTGAGACTTTCTTCCCAGAGACAGCAGTTCTCCTCTGCCAAGACAGTGAGGAAACGAAGACATTGCAGTGTGACCTGTCAGTCATGATGACCGCAGTGGCCAATGATGCAGTAACTACTAATAATGACTGTGATGATGATGACAACAACAACTCTCTGTGCTTTTACCCTATTAACACCTTCATGCGGCACATGAGGTGGAACCTTAATGTTCTTCCCTTCTCCATTTTACCCAGGTAGCCTAAGATCTGAGAGATTCACCAGGCAGGCAGCTGTGATGCACCGTGGTCCTGGGGGAATTTATGCCACACTTCCTCTCATGGGCACCACACATGGCAAAGCATCCAGCTGATTCCTCCAGAGAAGTGACTCACAGGAACCACCACCTCCACCCTTGGCCGACTTCCCTTTTCTGTCGACTCCTCATGCTCAGCAAAGGGCTCCTCTCTCTCAGCTCTGACACAGCATCAGGTGCACTGCTGGGGGCTTCTGTGGTCCAGCATCGCTCAGCTGTAGGCAGTGTGATAGTGTTCTCATTAAGTAGACAAGTCTGTAAGATAGATGTGTTTTTCTGTTAATTTTTAAACTTCTTTTAATAACATTCCGTAGTTCTGTAGAGTATTACTTAGTTTAGCACTTCCTTTGTTAAATTTGAAACCATTGTAAGTGGGAACATTTTCTTGATTTCATTTTTGGGTCATTCATTGGAAGTGCACACTGCAATTAATTTTAAATTTTATTGAAATTGGTTTTCAGACATTTCATTTTTCTGTAATAATTTCTACTGGTGAAATGATCAATAGCAATATGATTTAAAAAATTAGTGTTTGCTAATATTTACCTTGTCCCAGGAACCAACTGGGTATTAATATGGAGATCATGTATTTCAACCCACCATTTTATTACCATCATGAAGAAACAAGGCCAACATACTAACCAGCCTGACCAGTGATGCCAAGTGTAAACATCTTGACCCTGGGTGTAGCGTTCTTCCATTCTCGGCTGTAATTACAGCCGGGCTGCAGAGGAACTGATGAGGGGGAATATTGCCTTCTATTGGAAGGGAGCGGAGGGAAAGCACTGCATCCAGATGTGGTGAACTCACAGCACTAGGGTGCAGAGGGGAAGCACTGCATCCAGATGTGGTGAACTCACAGCACGAGGGGGCAGAGGGGAAGCACTACATGCAGATGTGGTGAACTCACAGAACGAGGGGGCAGAGGGGAAGCACTGCATGCAGATGTGGTGAACTCACAGCACGAGGGTGCAGAGGGGAAGCACTGTATCCAGATGTGGTGAACTCTTAGCATGAAGGTTCACAGGACTTTTGTCCAGACTCTCCAGCAAAAAAATATTTTTAAAAATTTATTTTCATTTTACATGTATGAGTATTTTGTCTGCACGTATGTTTGTGTACCACATGCATGTATAGCACAAGGAGACCCACACAGGCAATTGAATCTCCTGTCACTGTAGTTACAGATGGTTGTGAGCCACCTTGTGGGTTCCTGCAATCAACCCCAGGACCTTTGGAAGAGCAGGTTGTGCTCTTAACCACTGAGCCATCTCTTCAGCTCCCAAACTAACTTTTTTTTTTAATTCCTTGAATTTGAGTTTAGGTTGAACTGGGTTTGAACTATAAAAAACATTTCCTTGGATCACTAAAGATGATTCTTATGTCATACCTGGTTAATTAATTAAAAATATTTATTCACTGCCAGGAAGTGCCAGGTGCTAAAGATTCAATAGATGACCAAAAAATAATCAAGAGTTCATGTGGTGATTAGCCTGGATAGGAGCACAGGCAAGGCAGGTCCCTGGTGACACAACTTCCCCTCACCTTCTCCCATGACAGTCAGGTGTGACCATGGACTTTTCCAGTTCCCACCTTATCCACCCAGGTGCCAATGCAGCCCTAGCAGGGAGCGCTGACATCACAGTCACTTCCTTCCCCTGACACCGACCAGGGACTTCCCACAGATCATGAAGAATGTCCCATGTCCTTCCCACTCCTGCTAATATCACACACGAAATCCTCCCTCTCTGCTGGGCTTTGCTACCCAAGCTGCGGTCTCCTGCCACTGCACTGCAGATCTTCCTTTTCAGCTTGTCAGAGGCCACCCACCCCCACTGCCTGTCCCTCGTCCTCTGCCAATACACTTTGTCTTCAAGACCTGCACCAGCTCAGACCTTCATAGCAGTCACATCTGCTAGAGACAAGTGATGCTGCTTCTCTCTCTATTCCTATTGGTTAAAGGGAAGTCTGCTGTCTGGACGGGAGTTTCCAAAAATGTTTTTTCTTTCTTAAAATGCATCAGTACAGAAAATGCTGGACTACTTTCCCAAATAGGAAGAGACTAGTCAGAACTGAGTCCCATGAGGTGGATTCTGGGTTTGAGGATGGGGCCTTGGGAGCAGCCTTTGGGGGGAAAGCCAGGAGAGGGGGAGAAAGAGGAAGGGAGGAAGGAAGGAATGCCCTATCTCAGAAGGCTCATCTTTCTCTATTCTTCAAGCTATATTTTCAAGCACAATTATGAGAGTATTGGCCACTCAGTAAATCCAAACCCTCTGTTCCACCTGTGACACCCTCACCTTACAACTACCCTGGGATCCGGGATGATTCCTGGCTGATTCCCAAGGTCTGCAGCTGCACAGTTCATTACCTTTGCTGGCTGGTTCCACTCTGTGTATTGTCTTCATTTTTAAGGAGGACAGGACTCCTCCTATAACACACCCCCGTGACTCCCTGTGCAATCATTGCGTTGTTGGTTCTTCTTTGTCCCCATGTGGTCCTTTAGTTGACTTGAAACATATTCATTTTCCTAGGTTTTTGTTGTTGTTTTTTTGTTTGTTTGTTTGTTTGAGACAGGGTGTCCCAGGTTGGCCTCAAACTCACTTATGTGGGCAAGGTCAGCCTTGAACCTCTGATTCTCCTGCTCTCCCCTCCCCAGTGCTGGGCTGGCAGGTGTGTGCCAACACTCTTGGTTCATGCAACACTGAGGATTCAAACCCAGGGCTTCCTGAATTCTAGCCTAGCACTCTATCTGCTGACTATCTCTCCAGTACACAGAGCTACAGTTTAAAAAAATTTATTTATTTATTCATTTATTCAAAATCTATATTGTTCTTGTGGAGTTATACATAGTAAACAACATTGCCAACTCTTAAAAACCCAAATCTGCATTTTTGCTTTAAAAATAAACTTAAAATAAAACATTGTAGCTCTCTGTGTCATCACAGGGCATTTACAGGGCTCTGGGGTCCCAGGAAATGGGATTTGGTGGCCCCAGCCACACCTGTGACGCCATTGCCCATAAAAATGTTTGCAGCATCAACACATTAAAAATTAATTTATGGTTTTTACGAGCTACCCAACCAGCACGGAGAGCTGATCTCGGCACCAGGAGAACCATCTCTGGGGTGAGTGAGTTTCTGACCCACGGAAGCAGCCCGGGACAAGGAACTACTTCCTGCAGGGCCTATACTCCTGCATACTGCCTCTCTCTTCCTATCTCACCCAGCGTGCATCCAGAACCCTCCCCACTTCTGCCTCCCTGACGTCTTTGGGAAAATAACATCACCCAGCTCAGCCTGTCTGGGCGCTGGGATCGAATCCGGAGGGCAGCCGGGCAGGCGGGATTTCCTATGTCTCAATAGCCTGCCTGCAGCAAGCAAGGTAGGCGCTTTGTTTATGAGCTACCCAACCAGCACGGAGATCTGATCTCGGCAGCAGGAGAGCCATCACGGGAGAGTGCCATCACTGGGAAGGTACATCAATGGGCAAGGAGACCTGATCCTGTAAAAGAAGATCCTTAGGGGAGCATTCAGAGGAAGAGATGGGCAGGCGCCAATGCAAGAATTCACCCAACAATCAGAAAAACAACATGAAACCACCAGAACCCAGTGACCCCACAACAGGGGGACATGAACACCTTAATCAAGAAGAAGTAGAAAAAATGGACTTTATGAAAGAGATTGATGTCCTTAAACAGCATGTAAAAAATGCCCTTATAGAAATGGATGAGAAGTATAACAGAAAGTTTGAAGAAGTGAATAAATCAGTGAATGATACCCTAGGAAACCAAGGAAAAACAATCAAACAGATAATGGAAACAGTTCAAGACTAGAAAACTGAAATGGAGAAAAGGAAGAAAACACATTCAGAGGGCCAGCTGGACATAGAAAATCTAGGTAAATGAAGAGAAACTACAGAAACAAGTATAACCAACAGAATACAAGGGATAGAAGAAAGAATCTCAGATTCTGAAGATACCATAGAGAAAATAAACGCACTGATCAAAGAAAACAGCAAACCCAACAAACTCTCATCACAAAACATTCAGGAAATCTGGGACACAATAAAAAGACCAAACCTAAGAATAATAGGAGTAGAAGAAGAAGTACAGCTCAACAGTCCAGAAAATATATTTAATAAAATTATAGAAGAAAACTTTCCCAACCTAAAGAAAGATATACCTATGAAGATTCAAGAAGCATACAGAACACCGAATAGGCTGGATCAAAAAAAAAAACCCTTGCCATATAATAATCAAAACACAAGCATACAGAATAAAGAAAGAATATTAAGAGCTGCAAAGGAAAAAGGCCAAGTTACTTATAAAGGTAAACCTATCAAACTTACACCTGACTTCTCTATGGAAACCATGAAAGCCAGAGGTCCTGGATAGATGTACTGCAGAAACTAAGAGACCCTGAATGCAAGCCCAGACTACTATACCCAGCCAAGCTTTCGTTCACTATAAATGGAGAAAACAAAATTTTCCAGGATAAAAACAAATTTAAACAATACGTAGCCACAAATCCAGCCTTACAGAAATTAATAGAAGGAAAATCACAAACCAAGGAGTCCAACAATGGCCACAATAACTCAGACATCTAGAGACCCTTCACCAGCACAACTCAAAGAAGGGAAACACACAAACTCTACTACTAGAAAAGTGACTGGAATGAACAACCACTGGTCATTAATATCACTTAATGTCAATGGGCTCAACTCACCTATAAAAAGGCACAGTTTAAGAGAATGGATATGAAAACAGGATCCAACATTCTGCTGTTTACAAGAAACACACCTCAACCACAAAGACAGGCACCTACTCAGAGTAAAGGGCTGGGAAAAGGCTTATCAAGCAAACGGGCCTAAGAAACAAGCAGGTGTGGCCATACGAATTTCTAACAAAGTTGATTTCAAACTTAAATCAATCAGAAGAGATGGAGAGGGTCATTTTATACTCATAACAGGAACAATTCATCAGGATGAAGTCTCAATCCTGAATATCTATGCCCCTAATATAAAAGCACCCACGTATGTAAAAGAAACATTACTAAAAATTAAGGCAGCCATCAAACTGCACACACTAATAGTAGGAGACTTCAACACTCCTCTCTCACCAATGGACAGGTCAATCAGACAGAAACCTAATAGAGAAATAAGAGAATTAATGGAGGTAATGAATCAAATTGACTTAACAGACATCTATAGAACATTCCACCCAAATAGGAAAGAATATACCTTCTTCTCTGCAGCTCATGGAACCTTCTCGAAAATTGACCACATACTTGGTAACAAAGCAAACCTCCACAGTTACAAAAAAAAATATTAGTAACCACCTGTGTCTTATCAGATCACCATGGATTAAAGTTAGAATTCAACAACAATGCTACCCCCAGAAAGCCTACAAACTCATGGAAACTGAACAGTCAACTGCTGAACCACAACTGGATCAAAGAAGAAATAAAGAAAGAAATTAAAGTCTTCCTTGAATTCAATGAAAATAAAGAAACAACATACTCAAACCTATGGGACACTATGAAAGCAGTCCTAAGAGGAAAGCTCATAGCACTAAGTGCCCACTTAAAGAAAACAGAGAAAGCACACATAGGAGCCTTAACAGCCCACCTGAAAGCTCTAGAAAAAAAAGAAGCAGGCTCACCTAAGAGGAGTAGAAGACTGGAAATAATCAAACTGAGGGCTGAAATCATCAAAATAGAAACACAGAAAACAATCCAAAGAATCAATGAAACAAAAAGCTGGTTCCTGGAGAAAATCAACAAGATTGATAAACCCCTATCCAAACTAATCAAACGGCAGAGAGAATATGCAAATTAATAAGATCAGAAATGAAAAGGGGGACATAACCACAGACACAGAGGAAATTCAGAGAATCATTGGATCTTACTACAAAAGCCTGTATGCCACAAAACTGGAAAATGTAAAAGAAATGGACACTTTTTTAGATAAGTACCATATACCAAAGCTAAACCAAGACCAGGTGAACGATCTAAATAGACCTGTTAGTTGCAAAGAATTAGAAACTGTCATCAAAAATCTCCCTTCCAAAAGAAGCCCAGGACCAGATGGTTTCAATGCGGAATTCTACCAGAACTTCCAAGAAGACCTAATACCTATACTCTTTAATGTATTTCACAATATAGAAACAGAAGAGTCATTGCCAAATTCCTTTTATGAAGCTACAGTTACTCTGATACCAAAACCACACAAAGACTCAACCAAGAAAGAGAATTACAGGCAAATCTCACTCATGAACATCCACACAAAAATCATCAACAAAATACTGGCAAGCCAAATCCAAGAACACATTAGAAAAATTATCCATTATGATCAAGAAGGCTTCATCCCAGAGATGCAGGGCTGGTTCAACATACAAAAATCTATCAATGTATTTTCAATTTCCATCCATTTGCCTGCAAACTTCAAGAGGTCCTTGTTTTTTACTGCTGAGTAGTACTCTAATATGTAAATATTCCATACTTTCTTCATCCATTCTTCCATTGAAGGGCATCTAGGTTGTTTCCAGGTTCTGGCTATTACAAATAATGCTTCTATGAACATAGTAGAGCATATACTTTTGTTGTATGATAAGGCCTCTCTTGGGTATATTCCCAAGAGTGGTATTGCTGGGTCCATGGGTAGGTTGATCGTGAATTTCCTGAGAAACCTCCACACTGCTTTCCAGAGTGGTTGCACAAGTTTGCATTCCCACCAGCAATGGATGAATGTACCCCTTTCTCCACAACCTCTCCAGCAAAGGCTATCATTGGTGTTTTTGATTTTAGCCATTCTGACAGGTGTAAGATGGTATCTTAAAGTTGTCTTGATTTGCATTTCCCTGATCGCTAAGGAAGTTAAGCATGACTTTAGGTGTCTTTCGGCCATTTGAACTTCTTCTGTTGAGATCTCTGTTCAGCTCAGTGCCCCATTTTATAATTGGGTTGATTAGCCTTTTACGGTCTAGTTTCTTGAGTTCTTTATATATTTTGGAGATCAGACCTTTGTCAGTTGCGGGGTTGGTGAAGATTTTGTCCCAGTCAGTGGGTTGCCTTTCTGTCTTAGCAACAGTGTCCTTTGCTTTACAGAAGCTTCTCAGTCTCGGGAGGTCCCATTTATTCAATGAGGCCCTTACTGTCTGTGCTGCTGGGGTTAAATGTAGGAAGTGGTCTCCTATGCCCACGTGTTGTAGAGTACTTCCCACTTTCTCTTCTATCAGGTTCAGTGTGTTCGGACTGATATTGAGGTCTTTAATCCACTTGGACATGAGTTTTGTGCATGGTGATAGATATGGGTCTATTTTCATTCTTCTACAGGTTGACATCCAGTTTTTCCAGCACAATTTGTTGAAGATGCTCTCCTTTATCGAAAATCAGGTGCTCATAGGTTTGTGGGTTAAAGTCAGGGTCTTCTATTCGATTCCATTGGTCGACTTCTCTGATGAAAGGAGACAGAGACCCACATTGGAGCACCGAACTGAAATCTCAAGGTCCAAATCAGGAGAAGAAGGAGAGAGAGCATGAGCAAGGAACTCAGGACCGCGAGGGATGCACCCACACACTGAGACAATGGGGATGTTCTATCGGGAACTCACCAAGGCCAGCTGGCCTGAGTCTGAAAAAGCCTGGGTTAAAACCGGCTCGCTGAACATAGTGGACAATGAGGACTACTGAGACCTCAAGAACAATGGCAATGGGTTTTTGATCCTACTGCACCTATTGGCTTTGTGGGAGCCTAGGCAGTTTGATGCTCACCTTACTAGACCTGGATAGAGGTGGGTGGTCCTTGGACTTCCCACAGGGCAGGGAACCCTGATTGCTCTTTGGGCTGACGAGGGAGGGGTATTTGATTGGGGGAGGAGAGGGAAGAGGAGGCGGCGGTGGGGAAGAGACAGAAATCTTTAATAAATAAAAAAATCTATCAATGTAATTCATCATATAAATAAACTGAAAGAAAAAAAACCATATGATCATTTCGTTAGATGCTGAAAAAGCATTTGACAAAATTCAACATCCCTTTATGATAAAAGTCTTGGAGAGATTAGGGATACAAAGGTCATACCTTAATATAATAAAAGCTATTTACAGCAAGCTGACAGCTAACATCAAATTAAATGGAGAGAAACTCAAAGCCATCCCACTAAAATCAGGAACACGACAAGGCTGTCCACTCTCTCCATACCTCTTCAATATAGTGCTTGAAGTTCTAGCAATAGCAATAAGACAACATAAGGGGATCAAGGGGATTCAAATTGGAAAGGAAGAAGTTAAACTTTCGTTATTTGCAGATGATATAATAGTGTACATAAGCGACCCCAAAAACTTCACCAAAGAACTCCTACAGCTGATAAACACCTTTAGTAATGTGGCAGGATACAAGATCAACTCCAAAAAATCAGTCACATTCCTATACACAAAGGATATGGAAGCAGAGAGGGAAATCAGAGAAGCATCACCTTTCACGATAGCCACAAACAGCATAAAATATCTTGGGGTAACTTTAACTAAGAAAGTGAAAGAGCTATTTGACAAGAACTTTAAGGCATTGAAGAAAGAAATTGAAGAGGATACCAGAAAATGGAAGGATCTCCCTTGCTCCTGGATTGGGAGGATCAACCTAGTAAAAATGGCAATCCTACCAAAGGCAATTTATAGATTCAATGCAATCCCCATCAAGATCCCATCAAAATTCTTCACTGATCTTGAGAGGACAATAATCAACTTTATATGGAAAAACAAAAAACCCAGGATAGCCAAAACAATCTTATACAATAAAGGAACCTCTGGAGGCATTACCATCCCTGACTTCAAACTCTATTACAGAGCTACAGTAATGAAAACAGTGTGGTATTGGCATAAAAACAGAGAAGTTGACCAATGGAATCGTATAGAAGACCTGGATTTTAACCCACAAACCTATGAACACCTCATTTTCGATAAAGGTGCTAAAAGTATACAATGGAAGAAAGAAAGCATCTTCAACAAATGGTGCTGGCACAACTGGATGTCAACCTGTAGAAGAATGAAAATAGACCCATATCTATCACCATGCACAAAACTCAAGTCCAAATGTATCAAAGACCTCACTATCAATCTGAACACACTGAACCTGATAGAAGAGAAAGTGGGAAGTACCCTACAACAGATGGGCGATAACCCCAGCAGCACAGACATTAAGGGCAACATTGAATAAATGGGATCTACTGAAATTGAGAAGCTTCTGTAAAGCAAAGGACACTCTCACTAAGATAAAAAGGCAACCCACTGACTGGGAGAAGATTTTCACCAACCCCGCAACAGACAAAGGTCTGATCTCCAAAATATATAAAGAACTCAAGAAACTAGACTTTAAATTGCTAATTATCCCAATTAAAAAATGGGGCACTGATCTGAAGAGAGAATTCTCAACAGAAGAAGTACAAATGGCCGAAAGACACCTAAGGTCATGCTCAGCCTCCTTAGCGATCAGGGAAATGCAAATCAAAACAACATTGAGATACCATCTTACACCTGTCAGAATGGCTAAAATCAAAAACACCAATGATAGCCTTTGCTGGAGAGGCTGTGGAGGAAGGGGTACCCTCATCCATTGCTGGTGGGAATGCAAACTTGTGCAGCCACTTTGGAAATCAGTGTGGCGGTTTCTCAGGAAATTCGGAATCAACCTACCCCTGGACCCAGCAATGCCACTCTTGGGAATATACCCAAGAGATGCCCGATCATATGACAAGGACATTTTGTTCAACTATGTTCATAGCAGCATTATTTGTAATAGCCAGAACCTGGAAACAACCTAGATGCCCTTCAATGGAAGAATGGATGAAGAAAGTGTGGAATATGTACACATTAGAATACTACTCAGCAGTAAAAACCATGACTTCTCGAATTTTGCATGCAAATGGATGGAAATAGAAAACACTATGCTGAGTGAGGTATCCCAGACCCAAAAAGAGGAACATGGGATGTACTCACTCATAATTGGTTTCTAGAGATAAATAAAGGTCAGTGAGTCTATAATTTGATATCATAAAGAAGCTAAATAAGAAGGTGAACCCAAAGAAAAACATATAGCTGTCCTCCTGGTTATGGGAAGTAGACAAGATTGCCGGGCAAAAAAAAATTGGGATCTTGGGGGTGTGGTGGGAGGGTGGTAAGGGGAGATGGGGAGAGAAAAGTAAGAAGGGAAGGTTGGGGGGGAACTTGGGGAAACGGGATGATTGGGAGAAAGGAAGGTTGGTTAGGGGAGCAGGGAAGCACATATCTTAATTAAGGGAGCCATCTTAGGGTTGGCAAGAGACTTGAACCTAGAGGGGCTCCCAGGTGCCCAAGGTGATGTCCCCAGTTAGTTCCTGGGGCAACTGAGGATAGGAACTTGAAATGACCCTATCCTATAGCCATACTGATGAATATCTTGCATATCACCATAGAACCTTCATCTAGCGATGGATGGAGATAGAGACAGAGACCCACACTGGAGCACCGGACTGAGCTCCCAATGTTCCAATGAGGAGCAGAAGGAGGGAGAATATGAGCAAGGAAGTCAGGACCACGAGGGGTGCACCCACCCACTGAGACAGTGGGGCTGATCCATTGGGAGCTCACCAAGGCCAGCTGGACTGTGACTGAAAAATCATGGGATAAAACCGGACTCTCTGAATTTGGCGGACAATGAGGGCTGTTGAGATGCCAAGGACAATGGCACTGGGTTTTGTCCCTACTTCATGTTCTGGCTTTGTGGGAGCCTAGCCAGTTTGGATGTTCACCTTCCTAGACCAGGATTGAAGGGGGAGGACTTTGGACTTGCCACAGGGCAGAGAACCCTGACTGCTCTTCAGAATGGAAAGGGAGGGGGAGGGAAATGGGAGGCAGGGAGCAGGCAGAAATTTATTTTTTTTCAATAAATAAAAAAGGCAACCTACTGACTGGGAGAAGATCGTCACCAACCCTGCAACAGACAAAGGTCTGATCTCCAAAATATATAAAGAACTCAAGAAACTAGACTTTAAATTGCTAATTATCCCAATTAAAAAATGGGGCACGGAACTTAACAGAGAATTCTCAACAGAAGAAGTTCAAATGGCCAAAAGACACTTAAGATCATGCTCTACCTCCTTAGCGATCAGGGAAATGCAAATCAAAACAACTTTAAGATACCATCTTACACCTGTCAGAATGGCTAAAATCAAAACCACCAATGATAGCCTTTGCTGGAGAGGCTGTGGAGAAAGGGGTACCCTCATCAATTGCTGGTGGGAATGCAAACTTGTGCAACCACTTTGGAAATCAGTGTGGCGGTTTCTCAGGAAATTCGGGATCAACCTACCCCTGGACCCAGCAATACCACTCTTGGGAATATACCCAAGAGATACCCTATCATATGACAAAAGCATTTGTTCAACTATGTTCATAGCAGCATTATTTGTTATAGCCAGAACCTGGAAACAACCTAGATGCCCTTCAATGGAAGAATGGATGAAGAAAGTGTGGAATATATACATATTAGAGTACTACTCAGCGGTAAAAAACAATGGGGCTGGGGTGGGACGGGGGTAAGGGAAGATGAGGAGAGAAAAGTAAGAAGGGGAGGTTGGGGGGAACTTGGGGAAATGGGAAAGCGTACAATGCCAGGGGGTTTCACTTCAGCACAACTTCAGCTGAGGCTCTTGACAATGGCCCCGGTTAGCTTCTGTGGTTCACTTCCATAGTTTACATCTGCTTCCTTGGTGGGGATGATACACTGGCTGGAGAGTGAGGGGGTGGGGAGAGAGCAGAGAGCTCCCTGGGTAAAATGGAGAAGGGAAAAACAGAAAGGTCCCACCTCATGTGCCACATGAAGTGTTAATAGAGTAAAATCACAGAGAGTTGTTGTCGTATCACCATAGTCATTATTATTATTTACTACGTCATTGGTCACTGTGATGGCTGTAGTTGGCAGGTAACATTCCAATGTCTTTGTTTCCTCACTGTCTTGGCAGAGGAGAACTGCTGTCTCTGGGAAGAAAGTCTCAGGGGTCAGGAGCCACTGGAAGACTGGAGTTCTCTGTGCTGAGTGGGAATGGAAGGCTGTCCATTGTGCTTTGGTTCTGAATGGATGTGATCACTTTCAGAATGAGCTACAAGACACATCTGGCTGGGTTCAAGCCCTCACCTCCACCATTAACACAGCTCAGACTTTCTGGTTGACTTGAACTGTGATGATCTGACTCAGACCAATGCAGTTGACTTGGGGACTTATTGGTAGTTTAAAATCATTTATTTAGTTATTGTTACATGTATGGGAATTTTGCCTGGTTGTATAACTGTGCACCATCTGTGTGCAGTACCTGAGGATGCCAGGAGAGGGTGTTAGATCCCCTGGAACTGGAGTTACAGAAAGTTGTGGGCTGCCATGTGGGTGCTGGGAACTGAACCAGGGTCCTCTGCAAGAGCACTCACGCTTTTAACTGTGGCTCCACCTCTCTCCCCTCACTGGCAGTTTAGTAAGCAGAGCAGAGCTGACCTGGGGATCCTGGAACTCACTGGGACTGAATGAACACAGAAATAAAGTGCTCTCTGCATTCCCATGATGGAAGAGAGGTCACTTCAAGTTGTTCTTGTTTACAGACACCGTCCACTTCAGATGGTGGGTGCCATCCAGGTTCAAGATCTTAACTGTGACCCAGAGCTCAAAGGCAGCGCCTGTGCCCACACACTCCTGCTGACCCTTACCTCATGTAGAACCTTGTTCCAGACAAAGTCCTCAGAAGGACACACCCGTCACTGAGTCCCATCCATGACTTTCTGCCCAACCCCAAACTCAGCCACTGTACTCCTGTCTTGCTAGGCTTCTATTATAAGAAAATTTTGTAGAAACTGCCCAAAGAATGCTAAAATCAGAGATTATGATGAACTATAGAAAGAACATCTAGTTATTTGGGGGGGGGGACTAGTCTGTTAAACACATAGAAATCTGAATTCATGTGTTTAATAAGGAATATAATGAATTATTAATATTTTAAAATTTGGGGGTATTGTAAAAGATTTGTATGTTCTTAAAGATAAACAGAATGTGTAATTTTAAAGCATTTAATATCTACACGAATTTTTATGAAGCTGAGGCTGTTTTTCTAGGAATCAATATGAAAAGTGATTACACACCCACACTCAACACAAGTCTAAGGATAGAGTGATTTTGTAAAATAGTTAACCTTCCCCAATACCACATTGCTTAACTTTTTGCAAAGTTCTGTTTTTTTAATTGTTCTTATATGGAGACCATTTTATCATTGTTTTATAATATCTGCAATAATGATAATCATTATGGCTCTGTAATAAAGAGTTAATTCCAAGGACAGGGTCAGGACAGCAGAGTGACTTTGCAGTGTAGCTGGGCTCTCTGCTCTCTCCCCACCCCCTCACTCTCCAGCCAGTGTATCATCCCCACCAAGGAAGCAGAAGTGAACCACAGAAACTAACCGGGGTCATTACCAAGAGCCTCAGCTGGAGTTATGCTGAAGTGAAACCGCCTGGCACTGGACGCTTTCTCTTCAGCCAATGAGGAGCAGGTGTGGGCAGCATCATTTGTCTCCGGAAGAACAGAATGTTGGAACTCACAGAAATAGGGCCACAGTAAGGACAAAGGCAACCATGTCACAAAGCCAGCAAAAGGTGGCTTATAGGAAATGTGTAACAAAGCCTTGTAACGTATTCTGTGATACGTGCAAAGCTGAAGCCCTGGCCCAGGGTCCGGATAGAAATCGATATCAGTCAAATAAAAAAAAAATCCCATAGTTAACAGCATAAATCTGAAAACCAACAGGAGTGATAAATAGGCCTTAAAGTATATATAAACCAACTTATCATATGAATCCACACAGTTCTGCCTCCTTCAACAAAGTAACAAATGCTTGCACTGGCATCATCCTTCACATCCTAGCGTCAGAGCCAGGCGCAGTAGCTCTAGGGACCTGTAATCCCACGTTCTGAGAGCTGAAGCCGGAGGTTTCACGTTTGAGGCCAGCCCGGTGAGATTGATGCTTTGTTTTGTTTTTGCTATGTCATCCAACCCCTGATAAATCAGACACGGGATTGTTAACCTCCATCACTCCGCTGAAGGCCCTTGCAGGTCTGACCAGCTCTCTTTGTGCTGCAAAATCTGAATAAACCTAATGTGTTTCTGATGTTTAAAGATCAAAGAAAAGATAAAGCAAGAAAACTTTTAAAAATATCATTTTCTCATTGCATGGTTTGTAAACCAGGCCTAGTTTTATGAAACTTTGAGAAGTTTGATTGTATTGATAACATTTGTAGAGGTCTTAAGAATACTATTCAGTAAGTTTTGACAAATAGTCTTGTAACTCATGCTCCTATAGTATTTTTCTAGATACAGATAAAAATCCTATGTGTGGGGGCAGACAGGAGTGATACTGTCTAGGGGAAAATAGCAGAGGAGGAAAGTGGGGAGGGTGGGGAACATGGTCAAGGTACACAACACACTTGTATTAAAGTGCATTTACCATCCTAGTACTCTGTACAAGGAATATGCTCCAATAACACTTTATTTAAAAGAGATGAGGGGCTGGAGAGAGGGTTCTGGAGTTAAGAGCACTTACGGTGCTTGCAGAGGACCTGAGTTCAGTTCCCGCACCCTCCCTGGTGCTGCTGCACCAACTGCCTGCAGCTCCAGGTCCAGGGGTCCAGGCTCTCTTCTGGACTCCGGGCACCTACATGCACACCCACACACACAGACACAAAGTACACATTAGTAAACAGAGAAATACTCTTCACGAACCTCACACAGGGTGTACTGAGGACTTAGCACATCTGACCACTATCCCATTTTTACATAATAGAGTGTGTCTGCTCTAAGAGTTCTAATAAAAGGAATCATGTAGCATGTATTTCCCTTAAAAGATGTATTCATTGTTTTTATTGGAGTGTATGTGTTTGTGCCTACATGAGTTTATGTACACCACACACATAGCGGTGCCAAGCGAGGCCAGAGGGTGCCCTGGAGCTGGAGCTCCAGGCAGTTGTGGCCCCATGTGGGTTCTGTGAAGGCCCAGGTCCTCTGCAGCAGCAGTCAGTGCTCTTAACCTCTAGGCCAGCTCCCTGGCCCCATAGCTTTCTTCTTGTGTGTTCATCTTTGCTTTTATTTTTTTAATTTATTTCTTAAATTTATTTATTTCTACATGTGTGTGCCAATTTTTCTACATGTGCACATGTGTATGCCTTATCCTTGGAGGTCAGAAGACAACATCAGATCCCAGCAGCCACATGGCAGCTCACAACCACCTGGGACTCCAGCTACAGGGGATCTGATTTGTTTGTCCCTCCTTTTCTCCACAAGGTGCTTTCCTATAGAGCTGCCTGCAAGTTGTGCAGGGGACTTCATGGATGCAGCATTCATGCTGGGGTGGGCCGTGTGTGTGTGTGTGTGTGTGTGTGTTGTGTGTTGTGTGTTGTGTGTGTGTGTGTCTGTGTCTGTGTGCGTGTGTCTGCCTCTGGGTCACATTGTGCTTGTAAGCAACTCCTCTCCTGTGATCCTATCAATAATTCCAAGAAACTTGTTCTTCCCCAAGCTTGATTTGGTGGAATCATCTCAGTGTGCTGATTGTGTCCTGTTGAAGAACAGTCATTTGTTCAGGTCTCTGCAGAAGTCATATGACATCTAATAAGGTCTATTAACACCTGTAGGCAAAGATCAGCGGAGAAATCAAAGAGAAAGCTCACAGGGGGAAACACGGGGCCTCTCTGCATATCAAAGGCAGTAAAGCCAGTGGGGATATATACCAGGAAAGCTGTTACAAGAAATTTGTTTACACAGATGTGGGGGTGAACCAGCATGTCTGAGGGCCACTGGGCAGGTGGTCTTCAGGAGGGCAGATGGGAACTTGTGCTGGCAGAGGTGACACTGACTTCCCTTCTTCAAACAAGCCTAGGCTGGCTCTTAAGACCTCCCAGATGCCGGGTGGTGGTAGCACATACCTTTAATCCCAGCACTTGGGAGGCAGAGGCAGGTGGATCTCTGTGAGTTCGAGACCAGCCTGGTCTACAGAGCTAGTTCCAGGACAGACTCTAAAGCCACAGAGAAACCCTGTCTCAAAAAACCAAAAAAAAAAAAAAAAAAGAAAGAAAGAAAAAACTTACCAGCTGTGGTCACTCATCCTGAGAGTTCAGGGTCCTCTCTTAACATCAGCTGATTACAGAATTAATCACACTGCGGAATACCTTCACAGATACCTGGGTGGGTGTTTGATTGAGCAACAGGGGATTGTAACCCAGGCCCTAAATATGGCCCCTAAATTATCTAAATGGAATTTTCCCTCATCCTAGCAACAAGTGGGGCAAGTAGGAAAATTCTGTGATTACCTTAATAAGTTTGCCCAGAAGGAGACAAACCAGCAGTGAGGCTGAAGCAGCACCTAAGCAGGAGCTGGGGTGCCCTGTCTCACCCCTTCAGAGTCTCGACCACTTTGAAGACCATGGGCTAACGCACTAGTCTTGTGAGGACAGAATGATCCTAAGTGATCCTAAATAATCCCGAGTTTGTGATCCATAGAATGCAGAAAACCCAGTCTCCTATAGAGAATGGAACCCCTAATGGTTGCTGTGTGTTTAAACCTCAGCCCTCACATTTGTCTGAAATAGTCACATAAAAGGGTAACAAATCTGGAAACCCCAGTAGTTTAGGGAACAATACTTTGTAAGTTACAAGAACGCCTTTCAACATTTAACTGAACATTGTTACATTAAAAAATATTTTAAGAGTAATTGAGCTAGACAGAACTTTCTCTTGTGTGTTCAGTGTCCCTAAACTTCCTTTAGATGTGGTCAGCACATCACACACAGAGCACGAAGATTACTCAAAAGATGGGGGAAATCTGGATAAACATCTCACAGTCCTGAGGACAGCTGTGAGTTCCAAAGTCTCTGCATTCCGACTGGACACATCAGGATTTCTGAGCAAAGATCCTCCCCACCAGGGTTTACACAAGTACAAAGAGCAAAGGTATTGACTGGCCACCTTCTGTGGGGACCCCTTGGGTCGGTGTCAACTCACAATCTGAAGTGTTCTGTACACACTATGAAAAGAAATAAAGAAAAGAAAAACAGCCAATTCATGTATGTGAGCCTGAGAAATGGCTGGGAGTCGGGGTTGAGGAAGCCACAGGAAAAAAGCAAATTTAGGGGAGACTTCCTGGACCATACAGCACAGAAAATTTTAAATAACATCATTACTATCTAAGAGTTCACCTGTCCATGAGGTTTTTCACACCTTCCCTCCTCTCTTGCCAGCCTCACACTCATGCACATCAGAAAATCTGATGGAGCCTCCCTTCTTCCCAGGGCATCCCTCAGGCCCACTCTGAGAGAGGCCTCTGCAGTCCTGGAGTTCCCCTTGTCTCTTCCTGGCCTCTCACTACAAACTCTGCACTTGGCAACTGTGACGTCATCGCGATGGAATTTTCTGATTGGGTCTGGCGGGCCTTGGTTTGGTGTCAGACCCTGGCTGGATCCTCACAATCTCTTGAGGACTCAGAACAGCAGCAGCTGAGACCACCCCGGGAAGAGGATGATGCCCAGCAGAGCTCTGGTTCTGGGGATCCTCGCCCTGACCACCACGCTCAGCCCCTGTCGGGGTGAAGACGACATTAAGGGTGAGTTGCACGCCTGAGGGACGCCTGGAGCCGGGAAATGGGAAATTGAGAGAAGAGGGGGACACAAATTGACTGAGATACAAATTCTCAGTATTAGGATGTCTGACAACGGTGTGACTCCGACTTCAGGAGGCTCTGTTGACAAGCTGTGCTCACCAAGCCATGATTCTAATGGTGGATCCAGTAAGGGAAGTGTGGAAGACTCTGTGATAGGTGGGGTTGCCTCTAAACTTGAGGGTGTTTCCATGAATGGATGATTTTTCATTACTAAAAATACATGAACTCTGAGAGTTTCTGGAGCCCTTGGTACCCGTGTCCTGGAGTGTATCCTAAGGAAAACAGTTCCGTGAACCATGTATACAAATGTACGGAAAACACTTCCCTTGTGCTGGTGTCTATACTCTCCATGCTAGGAACTGGTCCTGGCTGGAGGTGAGAGGAAGGGCATCCATCCTACAGGACAGTTCTCCTGAATCTTGATCTCCTCATGTGTCCTCACAAGTGACCAAGGCAAATAAGTACGTAGATGTGCTTTAAAAACAGTGAAACCCAGGCTGAGCCTGGGAGTGCTCGCTCGTAACTCAGTGTTTAGGTGTCGAAGCAGGAGGATTGTGAGTTCAAGGACAGCCTGGGCTATATGATGAGATTTTTTAACTACTAATTCATTAGTAAATGCCTTTAAATGTCAATTTCCCCCTGTCCCCTTTCCAAGTATAGTTTCATATTTTTGTAACAAAGTAAGGAATATAGGCCTGTGCTACTCCCCATCTAACGAAGTTCTGTAACAGCAACACAGGCAAGCACAGGATACAAAAGCCTGAGGCCCCATGGCCCATGTTGCCCACCTGTCTCCACTCTCCCTGTGTGCATCCTTGCCCTCTCTCAGGACCCCTCCGTAACTCTGTGCTACTTTACATTAATAGTAGCTTTTAAAATACAGTTGAAAAGCCAAATGTTTGAAACAGGAAGTGAAAGGGATCAAGCGACCTGTGAACCATGGCTGCTCTCATTCCAGGTTTGTTGGGAGGTAGAAGTCTCACCTGGGAGACTCCCCCAGGGAACTTGTCTCTTTTGTCCCCAGTTTCTTTCTTCAGTGTCACACTTGAGGGCCCCAACCAGGTGTGAGCAGACACAGTGGGCACAGTTCTGAGGATCCACACAACTGTAGGACTATGTGAAAATATTCCCATTTCTTTTTAATTGAGAAGGGAAAAAAGTGAAATTCCAAGATCTACAAAAATGTTTTGATTTTTAACTCAGCTTATATTACATTTGTCTTATGTATAAAATATGACTTTTACTATTTTCATCGAGCAAGAGCGTCCCCAAAGCTAAACGCATAGATGCACAGGTTCTAATTCATTCCTGCTCATTGCTGACCCTGACCTGATTTCACATGGTTCTGTCACCTGTCAGTCATTCCCTGAGTGGCCATCAGCCTCAAATTAGCAATAATTATTCAATGGTCCCCTTTATAAAGCACATATGCAACTAAGATGTTGGTGCAAAATGTACAAAAACTGCTGACTTCCCCTAGGAAGTGTGCAAACTAGCTGTGGACTCAGGCCAAGGTCAGGAAGCAGAAAGACCATTGCTAAGGACAGTGGAGCCAGCTGAGGCCGAAACTGTAGCTGTAGGAGTCAGAGCAGTGTCCTCAGCAACACTTGTGGCTCAGGACAAGAAGCTGATGAAGTGAATGCTGTGTACACCCACATTGGGGAAAGAAATCAAGAATTGATAATGGATAAGAAAGCTTTGAGGGTGAGGTGTGGTGTGAAGGAGGACTGATAAGACCAACCAGATGGCCATGGAAGGAATGTAGGAGCCAGAGGAGCAGATGTGGCTAGAGAGACAGAAGGGCTGGGGGTCATAGTGCGATTGAAAGTATTAAATAGAACTGAGGATAAACTGTGGCTGAGTCTTTCTCTGTCTCACCAATCAGCTCCCAAATAATGACAGAGAGACTTAGATTAATTATGAAAGCTCAGTCTTAGCTTGTACCTATTTATAGCTAGCTCTTTTAACTTAAATTAATCTGTCTCTCTTTGTCTACATTTTGCCTCAGGGTTTTTAACTTTCTTTCATTCTGTTTGTCCTAATTTCCTGCTTTCTCCATGTCTAGCTGGTTGACTGGCCCTAGACATCTCCCTCTCTCCCTCTGTCTGTTCGTCTCCAGGGCCTAGATTCCCCCTTCTCCTTACTCTCTGCTCAAAAGTCCCACCTATATCTCCTGTGCCAATCAGGTGGCTTAGACAGACGAGGTGAACAAATTCAACACATCTTAACCCAATATCCCACAGCAATAAACCTTCAGAGTTTCAGCAAATTAAAAAACATCTTTTTTTTTCAATGGGAAAAAGAGACCCCTATAAACATCAGGACCATGAGAGGGTGGTGGAGTTTTGCTTAGCAATTGCTTGTGCAGAATACCAGATGGTAACTTGTCCACAGCCACCCACAGCACAGTACATGTGCAGACGCCAGGCCTGCACGGCCAGTTGCTCCATAAACAGCTCTGAGCTAAATAAATGGATAAGGGATAAAAGATAAGAAACTAAGACAGGCGGTGGTGGCACACACCTTTAAACCTAGGTGGCAGAGTCAGGCTGATCTGTGAGTGCAAGGTCAGCCTGGTCTACAGAGTAAGGTCCAGGACAGTCGTACACAGAGAAACTTTGTCTCAAAAACAAAACAAAACAAAACCAAAAAACTGAATGCTAAAATGTATGCCTTGACAATAATGTGTATTTGGCATCCTCTGGGTGGGCCCGTCCGCACTGGCCGTCATTTGCTGTGACCCCCACACATGCTCACTGTCAGGAAAAAGCTTTAACTCACCATGGAAATGCAAGTGAATGTCAGGGTTGACTTGGGGCAGAGGAGGTGGAGGTAGGGGTTGGCAGAAGAGTAAAATCTAATAAGGTCTCTATTTCTTTTATTCCAGAAGACATCAGAAAACTGTCCTGTAGACCCTCATAGTTGACAATACAAGAACTTTAGATATAACAATTTCCACATATTTTGTAGGGATGCCATTGTTCTCTTCCTATAGGATTCTATATGCTTTTCCTTTTGTTTAAAAAAATGAGAAAGAGTACTTGTGTGGAAAATGTCCTTCTTTAGAAGGAAAATAAAATGTAACACATATGTTATTAACATATATCAATAAGCTATAAAACCTAAGAAGAGAAGTAGGCAGATCGACTGACATTTCACCACCGTGTAGCAGGTGTCATAGAGGGAAAGACTGGACTGTAACCAACACTGAGGGGGTAGGGTAAGCAGGTGATGGAAATGAGCCAAAAATGAAACTCATGGCATTTTCTCATTCTGTTTAATAACATCTGTTTTTCTTCCTCTTTTCCATTTTTTCCGTTCTTCCTGCTATCCACCTGAATTCACCAGCCGACCATGTTGGCATCTATGGTATGGCTACCTATCAGTCTTATGGACCCAACGGCCAGTACACATTTGAATATGATGGTGATGAATTGTTCTATGTGGACTTGGATAAGAAGGAGACAGTCTGGAAGATTCCCGAGTTTGGCCAACTGTCAAGCTTTGACCCACAAGGTGGACTACAAGATATAGCTGTAGAAAAATTCAACTTGGACATCCTGACTAAGAGGTCCAATTTTACCCCAGCTACCAATGGTACGTGCTCAGCACCCTGCTCCTCCTCCCTCCCCTGGTGGGGAACGTGATTCACTGCTCTATAAAATCCTCCCCTTTCCAAGGCAAGATCTCCTCACCCTCAGCCTCTCTCTTCTTTCAGATCACATATTTCATGTAATATAAAGCTCTTTATATTACAGATCACAATGCACTCCTTGAGTCCTTCCTAGAGGCCCCGACAGACATCCTAACACCCTAGAGACAAGAACATAGGGATAAAGTGGATGCAGCACGTATTAGCTCCAAATATAAGGGCAGCTCAGGCTCTTGGATCATCATGTATGTGAGCCTCAATGAGAGGGCTCCCTCACCACACAGTGCAGAATGTCAGGGAGAGAAACTCCCATCACCCACTCATGTCCAGGTTGTTTCCTTTCCAGAGGTTCCTGAGGTGACCGTGTTCCCCAAGGCCCCTGTGCTGCTGGGTCAGCCCAACATCCTTGTCTGCTTGGTGGACAACATTTTCCCTCCTGTGATCAAGATCACATGGCTAAGAAATAGCAAGTCAGTTGCAGAGACTGTTTATGAGACCAGCTTCCTCTCCAACAGTGACCATTCCTTCCAAAAGATGTCTTACCTCACCTTCATCCCTTCTGACAATGACGTCTATGATTGTAAGGTGGAGCACTGGGGCCTGGAGGAGCCAGCGCTGAAACACTGGGGTACGTGTGGGTTCTCCCTGTTTCTGCATGTTCTTGTTCATTGTGAGCTCTAGAACAGCCTGTCTTCTGCTCTAGTGACCAAAACCATTTTTTGCTCTGACAGAATTTCTAATGATAGACTTCCTGTTCTTCCACAAGCCCAGCCCCAAAGTCTGTGTGGACTGACTTCCCTCCTCACACGGGCCCTCTTACATACACATGTATGAATGTGCTCCCTCCTGACTCCAGAAACTTCACTTTCCTAGAACCCAAGGTTCCAGCCCCCATGTCAGAGCTGACGGAGACTGTGGTCTGTGCCCTGGGGTTGTCTGTGGGCATCGTGGGCATCGTGGTGGGCACCATCTTCATCATTCAAGGCCTGCGATCAGGTGGCTCCTCCAGACACCCAGGGCCCTTATGAGCCCCACCCTGGAGAGGAAGGTGAGGGTTTGTGTTTGTGGGAGATGAAGCCACCACACAGGTGGAGCAAGGGAAGGGGAGATGGGCGAAAAAGTCATTGGAACATTGCTGGGGAATTGTGCAGTGGTGTGATCACAGCTCAGGAACACATCCCTCTCCTGTCTGTTTTGTTGCAGGTGTGTGGTCCTCTCCAGGACAGACGTGGTGTGCTGGATGACCTGGATCAGTGTTTCCTTACCCAATTCATCATGTTGTCTTCCCCAAGTGTCCTCCATCTTGCTGTTCTCTTGGTCCTGAGGCTGACCCCCTCACAGCTCACATGCCCTTGGAATTCTCCCCGACCTGAGTTTTGTCTTTCGGCGTCTTTCACATCATATCTACTGTAGAATCTCAGTGACCCTGACTCAGTAGCTCCACAAAACCAATAAATCACATTTTGTAAGTCAGTTACTGGCTTTTGTTTTGTTTGTGGGGTTTTTTTCTTTCATTTTGGAGTTTACTGGAGCCAGAGCCATATAATCCCATGATGGTGACACAGAAACAACCAAATACAACCTCGAAATGCTTGGGAATCTCAGTCAAGGTTGAACTTTCTCTTCTTTTCATTCCATGCCATGACCACTGTCATCTGTCTCTGGGGAGACACCAGGTGGGCAGGGTATGAAATCTGCCTCAGTGTATACTTGCTGTAAGGAAATGCAAGGCACAGGTCACACCAGTGATCCCAGAGACAGATCAGGAAAGTCCTCACAAGTCTAAGGCCAACTTTGCCTACACAGGCAAGCCAGAACTATATTGGAAGATCCTGTGATATATACATATATATGAAAAAAGAAAGAACTACATTGATTTTATTTTATGTAAGTTTTAATGAAAAGAACTTTGAATCTCAAAGGCAATAAAGTTTTATAAAATGTTATCAAAAGCTAAAATTTTTCTTGAAACTTTTTGGAATCATCCAGGTGACACACCTCTTGGTGAGTCTGTGAGGGAATTTCCAGAGACATTTAGGTGAGGAGGCAAGAGCCACCCTGAATACAGGAATCAGAGTCTTGTGTGCTGGGCCAAAGGAGTAAGTAAGCCAACCTTTCCCTCTCTCTGCTTCCTAGTAGTGAATGAAATGTGACCAACCATCTCATGTTCCCCCTGCCTTCCCACCATGATGGACTGTGTCCCCCAAACTGTGATCCAAAGTAAACCCTCCCTCCTCCCTCCCCTCCTCTCTTCCTCCTTCCTTTCCTGCCTCCCTCTCACCCTCCTCCTATATTTGTTTAACTCTGTAAAGCTGTGATTTTTGCCTGTCTAAAACACTTAATGATTTAATAAAGATGTGAATGGCCAATAACAAGGTAGGAGAAAGGATGGGCAGGGCTGGAAGGTAGAACAAATAAGTAGAAGGGAAGGAGAAATTTAGGAGGAAGGTAGCCCAAGATGAAGGAGGACAACTACACATCAATCCATGCAGTCAAAGCAAGATTTACAGAAGTGAGAAAATGGGAAAAATTCAGAGGCAAAAAGTATACGAGATAACATAAGATAAGTTGGCAAAAAAAAAAAAAACAAGCCAAGCTATGGCCAAACATTTATAACAATAAGACATTTATAAGAATAAGCCTCTGTTTGATTCATTCTGTAGCTGGGTGGCATGCCCCCAAAAGAGCCCAAAGAGCAAAACCACTACACTACTGTACCAGCCTTCCTTCCTCTCCTCCCTCCTCTCCTCCCTCCTCTCCTCCCTCCTCTCCTCCCTCCTCTCCTCCCTCCTCTCCTCCCTCCTCTCCTCCCTCCTCTCCTTCCTCCTCTCCTCTCTCCTTTCCTTCCTTCCTAATGTCAGATTTTTGTCACAGCAGAAAGAGAAGCCACTCCTACAATGACAGAGTTTGCTCACCAAACAGAGACAACAGGATCCTATTGGATGGCCCATTGCTTACCAAAACTTTACCATGTGGTGCATGACTGTGACTGTGTTTTAGACTTTCATAAATATACAGATGTCGATTAAAGTATGTGGTATGAAAAGCTTTAAGTTTGTGAAACTTAAACTGCACTTCCTCTCTTCTTACAATAAAATAAAAATTTCAAGGCAGGAAAGGGAATGGAGGCCGGTTACAAGAACATCAAAAAGAGGATATTGTAAGTAACTGAAGTGGAGCAAATACGGGTTCTTCACTTCAGGTTAGACCCAGTACATACAAGGGAGAGAACAGAAACCATGAGCTTGCAGGGCCCAGACGGGGGTGTGGGTTCCTCACCTCCTAAGTGAATCTGGGAGAGATGCTGCATAGATTTCCCTGCACCACAAAAGGCTGCGGGAGGCAATGGGGTGAAGGTGGTGATAAAGTGCATTTACATAGATTAGCCCCAGTGGGCTCACAGAACCCCTTGTAGATACCCGTGTCCTAGGAGACACAGAACACTTCAACCACAGTCCTGTGCCCTTCATTGCTCCTAGAGAAGGAGACATGGGCCTGTGAACTCAAACTTCTAAAGAGCCAACATGATTTAGTGGCAGCTGTGAGTGCTGCATCATCCACTGGACACACTGTCTTCTGTATGCCCCAGGGAACATTGGCAAAGGCTTCTATCCTGCCTGGTCCTGCAGCCATTCAGTCCCAAAGAAACACACAGAGGTCTACATTAATTGTAAA
Organism: Microtus agrestis; assembly: GCA_902806775.1. Lineage (NCBI taxonomy): Eukaryota > Metazoa > Chordata > Mammalia > Rodentia > Cricetidae > Microtus > Microtus agrestis. The sequence goes on along the minus strand of CADCXT010000154.1, from coordinate 15,614 downwards.
CTGATTGGCTTATTAGCTCAGGCTTTCTTATTAACACTTATATCCTACGTTAGCTAATAATTCTTGTCTGTGTCAGCGTTACCAAGTTACGTGACTTGGTAACTTTTATCAGTGAGGCATTCTCATCTTGTTTCCTCTGCATCTGGGTGACAACTGCAGACTGAGTTTTTCCTCTTCCCAGAATTCTCCTAGTCTGATCACCCTGCCTATGCTTCCTGCCTAGCTATTGGTCAATCATTGTTTTATTAAACCAATACAAGTGACAATCTTTACAGGGTACAAGACCATTGTCTCATGACAAGGGAACTCTTTTTTTTGGGGGGTGGGGACTGTGTCAACAGATGAGTATATCAGACTCTCCTTGGTGTGTCCAAGACTCTTGAGCTTTGTACCACCTGTATTGAGAGTTTGCATTGCTGAAATTGTTTAAGCATTTTGCCTCTGTTTTCTCCACCCACAACTGCTGACTGCATTATTAGCACTAGGAAGATACTTGGTGTGGGAGGTTCTTCTGTCTATGTGTTGATTTTAATTGGTTAATGAGTAAAAAAAAATTGGCTTAGTCTATAGCATGGGAGGAGGAAGGCAGAATTAGGAGAAGCCATGGAACCATAACCAGAGTCAGACATGCTGAAACTTTTCCAGTAAGCCACTGCCATGTAGCAATACACAGACTAATAAAAATGGGTTAAATTGATATGTAAGAAATTAGCCAGAAGCTGGAGCTAGTGGGCCAAGCAGTGATTTGATTAATACAACATCTGTGTGATTATTTCAGGTCTAAGCTAGCTGGGCTTCTGGGAACCAACAAGTGCCCTCCCCTCCAACAGATTGGTGCCCAAAATGGGTCACGAACCCACAACCCTAAGATTAAGAGTTTTATGCTCTACTGACTGAGCTAGCCAGGCTGAGAATGAGCCCCATTTAGTTGGTGCACGCAAGGCACAATGCCTGTATCACTAGGAGAGCTGACAAATGACGTCCCACTACACACCACTCGGCTTGCCCAAAGGGGATCGCTTCTTGGTAGACTATCTGTGACTCATGGGGGTAGTCTACTCTCTCTGCCCATGTTCCAGGGACTTTCTCCTAGGCCAAAGGATAAGGAACTTGTCCCTTGTGTGTCTCAAAAAATTACTTTGCCCAATAAACAACATGAAGCACTTTGGAGAGGACTACGCCCATATTCCCAAATACTGGCTACAAATGTTTATTTACATTTAAAGGGGGATATTATATAGATACGAATAATTTGCATTGGTATAGATCTTGGTTTATAGATACAAATTTAAGGTCAATTTTGTTATATGTATAATTGTGCTCTTGATTAACGTATTGTGTCTGTACAGCTCATTTAAAAATGTATAATTAAGAAATATAGCTTAATAGAGTCATCTATAATAGTCAAGATTGTAATCATGTTAGTTAGATTTCCTAGATGTACAGAGATATATTTTAGATGGATAGGTATTCTTCAAATCTTTCAGAGACCTTCAGAATGTGGCATTTAAAATGTTTTACTAACTTAGGACTTTTCATGACAATGAGACACATCTGCTCCTGGCAGCACCAGCTACTTCAAGAGGAAGATGGGCATTGAAGAGGCTCCTTATGGAGTTTGATATCCATTTGAACAAGAAACTGCTCTTGCCTGAACTGCTTAACTGGGCATGCAGGACCCACAGAGAAATGATGCTGAACTCACCTAAAGGTAAGATAGTCCTTCGGGGTTCCTGCTTCATGAAAGAGTCTGCGAGACATTCTGCAGGATACAGAGAAAGTGACTAAACTGTCTTTGAAATTTCCTGCTTCGTGGAAATCTGCTGGATACTATGGGCTGTAAGCTGAAGATGGATGCCCCAATGGTACAGAAGAACTTTGGGTAACTGTCCAGGCAGTGAGATGTCTAGAGTTTTGGTAGTTGCTTACAATGTACTTCCTGTTTACTTAGGTAATATTATATCCTTCTGGAGTCTTTGATGGAGTTGAAGAATTTATAGTTATAGTTTTCCTTAGTTATGATAAAAGATAAAGTTTATATAAATATTGTAACTGTAATTCTTGTTTGACACCTGTTTTCTTATATGTAATTTCACTATGTTAAAGTTAAAGCCTTCCTTTTGGTTTAAACAGAAAAGGGGAAATGATGTGGGAGGTCCTTCTGTCTACGTGTTGATTTTATTGGTTAATGAATAAAGAAAACTGGCTTAGCCTATAGCATGGGAGGAGAAAGGCAGAGTTAGGAGAAGCCAAGGAACCACCACCACAGTCAGAAATGCTGAAACTTTGCCAGTAAACCACTGCTGTGTAGCAATACACAGGCTAATAAAAATGGGTTAAATTGATATGTAAGAAATTAGCCAGTAAGAAGCTAGAGCTAATGGGCCAAGCAGTGATTTAATTAATACAACATCTGTGTGATTATTTCAGGTCTAAGCTAGCCAGGCTGTGGGAAACTAACAAGCACCCCTCCTCCAATAGACACTGAGGATTGTTATAAAACCTAAGAGCATTTCTATCCATGCCAACTGCATTGTTGAGCTTAGAAAGCAACTGGGAAAACATAAAACACTAGCACTGTAGATATACAGCACAGTTCAATGCAAAGAAACCTATACCCAAAGACAGGACTCAGCACATGGCAGCTAATACATCAAACTTCACAAAATTTGAGTAGAGTATCTAATATTTCTTAGTCATAACCCTTCTACAGTTTGGAAGTTATTATAGTTTCATTGCAGTTATTGATGTTCCATATTTATATCCATTATTACATTGTCCAAAGGGATGAACTGTGCTATATATGAAAGCAGAAAGCATATGGTGAAGAGTAAAGGAACAAGTTAGGGAGAGGGTGAAAAGTGTGGTGGAGGGAAGAAATAAAAGCAAAGTCTATCTGATATGAGACTGCCATGATGTCATTATTTATATGCTAAAATTAATTTGAATCCTCAGATTTGTGTGTTTCATTTGGACTACTTACAGAGGTCAGGAAATTCATATGTGACCATGCAAGGAGCATCCAAAACAGGGAGAAAAAATGCAGGTTGATAAAGGGGGATGGGGGAGTAGTGGGATAAGAAGGGTTAAACTGGGATGAGCGTGGGAGAGCAGAGTAGGGTAGGGAATGTGGAGAAGGATAAATAACACTGAAGATCTTCCAAAAAGTCTGTGGAACCTACTTCTGTAGAAGTTTCTTACACACATGTGCATGCACACGCACACACACACACATGCATGAACAAATATAAAAAGACTTAAAATAAGTTACCCATAACAGGGTAACAATGCCCATGAGACACCACCATCCAACAGGTAAGGGTGCCCTTATAAAGAGAGGGTAGACTGTCTAGCTAGGGTTTTTTGCCTCTCTAGTAAAGGTATGTTCCCTTTTGTGAGCTGTAAGCTTTTAGTCAAACCATGTCATATGTGACAACTCTGTGTCTATTTAGGGAAGGGATGGGCAAAATTGAAGAGGGAACGCTACTAGAGGTAGAAGAAAATAATTTAAAACTCAGATAGGAATTATTAAGCCTAGGGAATCTGAACATGAAAGTGTATATTAGAGAGCACAGATTATAGGGCAGGAAACAACTGTTTGACACTGCAATGACTGACACCTGTCAGTCACTTGTCCAAACCCTCAGAATGCACCAACATCACAAAAGAATCATGAGGCTGGAGAGACAGTGGTTCAGAGCACTGGCTGCTCTTGTAGAGGACCCAGGGTCAGTTCCCAGCACCTGCATGGCCTCTCACAACTGTGGGTAACTCCAGTTTTATGGGATCCAGTGCTCTCTTCTGATCCCCTTGGGCACTGCATCATGCGATGCATAGACACAAATGTAGGCAGAATACCTATACACATAAAATTAATAAATATTTTAAGTGAATTATAAACTATATTTAGAATAATAGTGATGTGTTAGCATAGGTTTATTAGCAGTAACAAATACACTGCTTGAGTGGAATTTTTTAAAAATCATACCAAGAGTGTTTTTTAAAATTAAGTTTTTTTTTTTTATTCTGGAGAATTTCCTACATAGATACAATTAAATATGATCATATACACACACCCCATTTTCCCCTTCTTACTCCCCCAAATATTTTGTCAAAACATCCCTGTCTTAACTTCATGTCTAGTTAGAGGTGTTCATATGTGTTTGGCTGTGGGAACCCCACCAGTGACTACATCCTCAAGAAGTAATGATTCTCCCTCCTCCAGCAGTTACTACCTGCCAACAGCTCCTCTGTAAGGGATGAGGCTGGAGAGCACTTCCCTCATCTTCCCAGGAATTCTGGCTGGCTTAATAGTATGCAGCTCCTAAGTGTAATAGCCAAATCCTGTCTACAGTACAGTGTTCTCCCCACCCTGACCTTCCATCTCTTCCATTCTTTCTGCTTCCTCGTCTGCAACGTCCTCTGAGCCTTGGGAGAAATGGGGGATAAAGATGTTGGAAGAGTGTGCCACTGGGGCAGGCTTTGAGGTTTTTACTTGCAGTTCCCCGTTTGCTCTCTCTGCTTCCTGCATGTGGTTCAAGATGTGAGCTCTCAGCATCCTGCTCTAACGGCCATGCCTGTCTGCTGCTATCCTCCTCATTGTGGTGGTGACCGACTCTTATCCCTCTGGAACCATTGGTCTCAAGAAGCCCTTCCTTCTGTAAGCTGCCTTGGTCATGGTGTTTATCACAGAAACAGAAAAGTCATTTATTCTATCAGAAATTATGAAATAAAACATGTAAAACTATTAATAATAAATGGGAACCAGAGAGAAGACTTAGCAGTTAAGAGCACTGGTTGTTCTTTCAGAGGACTTGGGTTTGGCCCCAGCACCCACATGGCAGCTTACAGCTGCTTATAACTGTCAGGGACCATTGTCCTAAAGATGATAGCAGGGACCATTGTCCTAAGAATGTTTGCAGAGAGCCCCACATCCCAACTATCTTGAGAACTGTTTGTTAATGGAACCACAAAAAGAATGTTTCTGCTTACACGAAAAACACCAGGTGTGCTGACCTTTGCTACTCCCTACTTCCACCCCAAGCCAAGTTCCTCATTCAGGGCTATATAAGCTGTAACCATTACCCTAATAAACGGAGACCTTGACAATTGAATTCTGCTTGGTCTCCTTCTTTTCTCACCCATGATTCATACAGGTAAAGCCTCTTCAGACCCTGAATAATTGGACCTGCTAGATGGGTCATATAACTCCAGTTCTAGGGATGCATACCCTCTTCTGACTTCCAGGGGATCCTGTATCAATGTAGTGCACATAGATTCTCAGACACATGCACATACACATAAAAAATAAAAAGGAATTAATATTTATAACAGTTCTAATAATCAAAAAGAAATGCAAAATATTGGGTTTGGGAAGTGATTAAGAACACTTGTGGCTTTTACAGAGGGCCCAAGTTTGGTTCTCAGCACCTGCGTGTCAGATTGCAATCTTACAGTTCCAGTAACAGCAGATACAACGCTCTCTACTGGCCTCCTAGGACACTGCACCCTTGTGGTGCAAAGCAGACACAAAACACTCAAATGCTTTAAAAAGATTATTTTATCACCAGGTGGTGGTGGTGCACCCCTTTAATCTCAGCACACAGGGGGCAAGGGCAGACAGATCTCTGAGTTCGAGTCCAAACTGGTCTAAAGAGTGAGTTCCAAGATAGTCAGAGCTACGTAATTAGATCTTGCCTCAAAAATAAAAATAAAAAAAGCAAAAAAATATTATTTTCATGTAAAGGATGATAAGGAAAGCCTCAAGCTCTAATAGAAAAAATACTTTCTATTAACAAATGTGTGCATTTTCTAAATCACAACCAGAAAGGATAAAAAAATACTTTTGAATGTGAGAGGATATAAAAATTTACTTAACGCATAATTTTATTGGAAGTTGATTCAGATTATGACACAGTTAAAGTACAACTGTGGATCAGGAAGCAGGAAGTCAAAGATATGGCTGTGAAGGACCTCACTATTACAGTTCCATGACACACCAAGGGCAATGAGTGATCAAGTGGTGTTTGTAAATGGTAATCATTTTTCCAACTTGTAGGATTAAAAGGCAGAAAGCTCAATTTGACACGTGGAAGTGCAAAAAGAGAAAGAGAAGGGTAGAAACATCAAAGCCTTCATCTAATAAGTGGGGGAGAGACTTCAGTCATATGTAAGGGAAGAACACACAGATCCACACATTGAACTGACTGCAGTAACTGGTAGATTTTATGAGGAGAGCCATGAATTCAAGCAGGGTTGTAAAGATGAACTAATTTCAGCCACAAAAAGTTCATGGTCCAAACCACAGACAACTGAGGCTGCCCAAACTCGAGTAAAGTTCTGGGTCTTTACATCCCAAACAGTGGAACAAAATCCAGTGAATCAGCTCTCATTGCCTAGGGCAGCTCCAGGGGAGCAGAATGGGATGAGCAGATGCTTTGGTTCTGTAGAGGAATGTGTGTAGACAGCACAGCACCCACTGCAGAAACACACCCAGTCATGTGGAAGAAAGCACACACATAATTTCTAGCGTGTTTAGTTGCACTGTCCTCACTAACCTGGAAGAGGCTGGGGTGGTGTGAGAACAGGACACCAGCCAAGAAGATGTGAAAGCAGGGTCCTGTCTCCTCAGCCCATCCTTACGTGGAGCCCAGGATTTTTCCCATTGTCTTCATAGTAGAAACTGCTACTTGAGGTCAGAATTTGCCTGGGCCACCTTGCCCCACATTACTCCCACTCAGCCCCATCAGTTAAAGAGATTCAAGATATGTAATTCATAACCTGTTTAATTATGAAAAAGGGGTGAATGTTTTCAAGGCATCTCTTCAGCGGCACTGTGGGACAGTGGAAACAGAAGGCCTGGGGTCTGAGTAGATCATGCTACAGTACACAATGGTGCCTGGAATCAATCTAGGAGCAGAGCCAAAGACAGAGCCTTAGGGAATCAGGGATCACAAAAGCTGAGCTGGTGGGTACACTGGCACCATGCTAGACTCTGAATCAAGAGGGACAGGCAGGCTGGCACAGACGGAAACAAGGGCAGGGACAGGCCTTACAGTGTGACAGTCAACTCAGCGAGAACACCATGAATCACTGTAGGAGCCCTGTGGGGACAGAGAGAGGGAGTGGTCACAAAAGGTCCCCTGAAGATGCCTGACTCTCCTGGATTCTGTTGAGTTAGACAAAGATAGCTGTGTCCAGGCTCTGCCACCACCTTCCCTATCACCTGTGCAGAGGTGAAAGCAGCTGAAGGGCACAGAGCTTCACAGGACACAAACGTGTGGGAGGTGGAAGAGAAGCCACCAGCCCCAGGAAACATGAAGTATCCGATCTTTTTTGGAAAGTCAGAGGAATCCATCTCCTCTGCAGGACTGTTGGTCTCTTCTGCCGCTATCAATATCTGTCTCCATTGTGGGGCACAGAGCAGGCAACATCTTAGTGTTTAAACTCAAGGCATAGCTCAGGATCCACTCAAGACACCGCTCAAGTGATGTTGGCAAACCCCTGCTCAGAAACAACCTCTGGAGTGTCCTACAAACACCAGCTGTGAAACTCTCAACCTCACAGCAGAGACAGGCTATGAACAAGGACTCTGTCAGGTACACCACCTCATGCCCTTCCCTGGCACCCACGCCTCCACATCCCCTGCAGATAAGGGCTGAAATATTATTACCTGCTGCAGGAGGCCCTCGAGGTCCTACAAAAGGAAGTCACAGAGAAAGGTCTTGTTATAAAAGCAGGGGCTATCTCACAAAGACCAGAAGCAACAGGACATGAGACTTAGCTGAAGCTGTTCTCTCATCATGAGTTCACTAAGACCCTGAGCAGCCCCAGAATGGATGAAGCTGCCACCAGAAGGAGGGAAAGCAAGGCCCAAGCTCTCTCAGTGAAGGGAGGCAGTGAGAGTGGACAGTGGTGGAAGTCCCCGGATGAACTCCAACACGGGTATGGCACAGTCATACAACCAGCAAAGTTGGATTCTGTGTCCTCCCTGGGGTCTCCCATGTCCTCCCACCCCAGCCCAGCTCCTCCCCTTAGCACAGCCCACCACCCCAGTGTCCCCAGAGTCCTCACCTTTCTGGCTCCTGTGACGGATGAAAAGGCCCAGCCCGAGGAAGATCAGCCCCAGCACAAAGCCCCCGATGCCACTCAGCATCTTGCTCTGGGCAGACTCAGACTGTGCACCTGGGGAGCAGAGCCTGGATGTCAGCCTTGTCCCCACATATTCCAACAGCCCTGACTGAGAGCCTAGAGTTCAGCCTGAGTCATATGAGGTGCAGAGCTGGGATGACCCAGTCTCTGTTCTGACTCTAACCAGGGAAAGAAGGGCCAGGAGATGTGAACACAGTGGTGAGTAAGAGAGGCTAAGTGGATGCTCACACCTCACAGACATATCTATAATCTTGGGTCAAAACACCCAGGCACTAGCTGTCACTGTCAATTCCTCTGGATGTTAGGGACGAGTTCCCAGTGTATGTCCTGATCTCCCAGAACTCCTGTCAGGAAAGACAATGAGGTCTGGGTTCTCCTGATGCCCTAAGTATGAGACAAGAGATCTAGCTTCCTGTAGCTCTCAGCTCAGTAGTGGAATCAGATGGGTGGCATTGGGGGATGGAGTGGGTGGCATTAGAGGGGTGTCGTCAGAGAGATGGGGTAATAACATCAAGGAGCCCATGATACGTGGGGCCCACAGTGAAATAAAAGTTTCCCTTACTCCACTCCACAGTGACAGGGCTCTGCAGGCTGGGGTGCTCCACGTGGCAGGTGTAGACGTCTCCCCGCTGAGGGGTCATCTCCAGCATGACCAGAATCTGGAAGGTCCAGTCCCCGTTCTTAATAAGCTTCGTGGACACGACCCCCACCGTCTGCTCCTGGCCATTCTGGAACCAGCGCACTTTGATGTGGGCCGGGTAGAAATCTGTCACCGAGCAGACCAGCGTGTTGTGGTGGTTGAGGACCTCTGTCCTGGACAGGTAGATGACCACCTTGGGCTGCTCTGAGGGAACAGATGAGAAAAGATGGTGAGTGAGATGGGGGGAGCACATGAATGGTCCCCATAGGGAAGAGGCAGGGTGGGGATGCCTGGGCTCTAATACTCCACAAATATAAACTTAACAATCAACAGAAAAATAAGTGACTCTGCTCTTATGTAACATGAAATGTGGTGTGACAAAAGACAAAAAAAGATTGTGATTTCAAGTTTATAATTTTGAAGAAGAAATGCAAAAGTAACTCCAGCACAACATCACTGCCTTCATCTCCTCAGACTGTCATTCACAGTTGGACAGTTGTGACTGACTGTACACACCGTGCCCACTACCCTAGAAGCCATCTCCCTGCTTCCCTTTATCCATTCTGGGTGAAAACAGCGTGCATACTGAATGTGTTTCATGAACTGAAGACACACTATGTTCTCTCATCTCCCCCATCTTTCCACAGTCAAGTGACTTAATTACTGACTGCCTTCACTGAATTCCTTTGCAGGCAGTGAGGAATTAACTTCCTAAGGGACCAAATAAGGCATTGCTTCAGCTGGATAACAAGGTCGCCCAGAAAGCAAGAGAGGAAAACATAAGCAACCTTGTGTTAGCCATCAGTTGTGATGTACAATATTGAATCTGAACCCAACCCTTTAATTGGCATCATGTCTAAGAGGTTCTCGGAGAATATCAGGGAGAGCTGGAAGTGGAAATGAGCCAAGGAAGACGTGAGTGAAAGCTTCAGATGGCGTTGCCATCACTGTCCCTGAGAGGGGCTGAAGTAATGATGTCCACATAACAATGGACTCACCCAGGACACGGCAGGTCCAGGATGAAATGGAGCTAGGATCCCTTAAACTGCTAGTTCTAGGGCTGGGGTGGTAAATGTAGCCACCTCCCCTCGGGAAAGGAAGCCTGGGGGCTGGAGAGCTGGCAGCTAGGGACACTTGCTGCTCCTGCAGAGGACCTGGGTTCAGTTCCCTACTCTCAACTGTCTGTTACCCCAGCTCCAGGGCTCCAGTGAGGACGCCTTTGTTGTTGTTTTGTTTTATACTTCCCCTCAGATTTTGTATCACAGACTTTTCGTATGATCCAAGTCAGCACAGTCTACTTCAAAGCGGGAAGAACATGACGCCAGTAATGGCTTCCGGTAGGTGCCAGGCAGCAAACAGCCTCCACAAGAAAACTTGGGCCCTCAAAGAACAAATGGAAATCAGGGAAACACAATGGCGATGGAAAATTATTTGGCTCCAAAAGTTAAAACACAACGTTACAGGACCGTGGCCTCTCCCCTGTTTAGCTTCCCTGAGTCAGCGCAGACGGGTGTCCTGGTTGCGGGGGTTCTCAGCAGAGCCGGGGTCATAGGGGAGCATGGACAACACAGGTCATAGGGCAAAGGGCAAAGGTGAGGCAGGAGGGAGACTCCAGGAGGCGCTGTGTGGGGCAAGGACCATAGACTGTGGCAGTTCCTCCAGCTGGGAACCCTGCTAGCGGTGTCCTCTCCGGCCTAGGCCCCTAAGAGCCTCCGCCTCCCGCGGACCCGCCCTATGCTCACCAAACTGCCTCAGGGAAATGGAGTGCACCGCCTGGTAATTGTGTCTGCACACCGTGTCCGTCTCAGCCCGCTTCTGCTCCAGGTTCTCCTTCTGGCTGTTCCAGTACTCGGCGTCCGGCCGCCCCAGCTCGGTCACCGCGATGAACTTGCCCACGTCGCTGTCGAAGCGCACGTACTCCTCCCGGTTGTAGATGTATCTGGTCACAGTCCGCACGCGCTCCGTCCCGTTGGTGTAGTAGCACAGGCCCTTGAACTGGACCACGAAATCCCCTGCGGACGGACGCGATCAGCCCTGGGGCAGCGCGGGCAGCGGAGACCCCGGAGCCCGCGATCTGACCCTGCGCGGTGCTTCAGGCTGGGACAATGCGGTCTCTAGGGACCTCGGAGCCGCGGGAGGGGCGGTCGGGAGGGGGCACCAGGCTTAGAGGGGGTCGGGACTCTGAGTGGATCCCGCCTCCTCGGGGCACAGGTCACCTGACAGACTATTCCTTCTGAGTAAAGAAGAGTCAAGAAAGGGAGAGTGGAGCAAGGGACTCTTCCTGACAAGAATATCCCCGGAAGCACTAATTGTACTTAGTGGAGTGGATTTTTGTTTGTTTTATTTTGCCTAGCAGTGGTGGCGCACGCCTTTAATCCCAGCACTCAGGAGGCAGAGGGAGGAGGATTTCTGTGAGTTCGAGGCCAGCATGGTCTACAGAGCGAGTTCCAGGACAGTCAGGGTACACAGAGAAACTCTGATTAGAAAAACAAAGAAAACAACAAATTCTTTAAAGAGAACAGTCAGAGTTGGGTGGGATAGAGAAGGAATGTGGGTCTGGGCGGAGTTTGGAGTAGGGAAAAATCTGATCAAAATACACTGTACCAAAGTAAAATACCCCAGCGCAAACACAGTGAGATTATCTCCTGGGTGCAAAGGGCCCTGACCTCCTCGAACCTAAGGCACATTTATTCTCAGAGAGCACCTGCTGGAAGACAGGTGACCTCCAGGTCCTGCTTGCTTGGGCTGGTGACTCAGCAGAGGATCTTTTTGTTTGTTTTGTTTTTCTAGACTGGGTTTCTCTGTGCAGCCCTGGCTGTCCGTCCTGAAACTCACTTTGTAAACCAGGCTGTCCTGGAACTCACAGAACGGAGCATCTCAAGAATAACTGCTAAGGGAAGTTAAACTGCGCACAGGCATTCGTGGGGCGGGGGCTCTGTATGAAGTAGATAAAGCACTCCCGTCTCTGAACTGAGGGGTCTCCCGTGTGTATCACACATTTCCATTCTATGCCTGACTTTTTCTGGGAAATTCAATTTACCAACCCAGAGTTCTCAAGCTTCCATTTGCTGAAGAAATTTAGACTCCTGTCTCCTGGTTCTCTCAGGGTTAGATGCCTAGAGTTTGCCTCCCTTAAACCTCCACTCCACACCAGGAATTTTCCTCAAATACCAGGACTACAAGAGTATCACTGATCCCTGTTTCCCCATCTCGGAATCCGGCATTTCCTCCAGACAGCGAGCTGGGGATGGAGTGTCTGGGGCGGGAAGGAGGGACTGCTATGCCAACCCTGCTGTTACCGCAGCTCTGACCCCTTGCTGCCTTTGTCCTGTCCTGGGTATTAGATTTAAACTCCATCTCCTCCTACTTCAACATGCCAGCCTCAGCCTGTGCAGCAGGCACCATCCTAACTTTAGTACTAGAACACAGAAATGAGAATATAACTTCGTTCTCTCTTCCAGATAAAAGAAATCTGTGATAAAAGACTTTTAAAATCAGACTCTTACCATGCTCCCCCCACATCCCAGTGTCCCCAGGGTCCCTCAGAGCCTGTCCCCCAGAGTGCTGGCTCAGAGAACCCTGCCCCGCACTTACTTGGGGAGTCTCTGCCCTCGGCCTCTGGGCTGCTCAGCACCATCAACACCACAGCTGCTGCGAGGAGGAGGCTGGGGACCTGCAGCGCCATCTCGAAGGAAAAGGTAATGGCAGCCACCAGGACGCACACCTGCTGTGCCCTTCAGAGAGCAGAAATCTGTAGATGCCTCTACGAGTGCTGGGTTGGTCCCAGGAGAGGAACCTATCAGCACCAGAGCTGAAGCGTGTCATCTGTCTCTAGGCAGACATTGTTTACAAAGGCTCTCTGTGCTGTGCATGGTTGTATCTGCTATCTGCATAGAGCCCCACTGGGTGAACATTTGGGGTGACAATTCCTCTCAGGTACAGGGTAAAGCTGTCCAAACTGCAGACTGCCTGTGTTTGGGGTTTAAAGAGACAAAAGAGAAAAGCGAGTCAAGTATAGACAACTTTGGGAGAGCTATTTTAAAACTGTTCTTATTCTTGAGGGCGTTAGTAGGGAATTAATAGAAACCATGTATTAACAAACAGAGATTGTCCTTTGTCTTGTCTGACACTTAGGAGCCTCAGGTGAGAAAGCAGAGTTCTTGGAAGTCAACAAGGACCTCTTTCTAATCTTGGAATTCTTGTAAAATGTTAACCATGCTCCCTGTGCTGTGCACCTAGCTCTTCCTGTGCACACAGTAAAGAGTGGTGTGATGTGGTTAATCATGAAAACTGCTGTGTTGAGTGTTGTAAACAGCGGGTCAGTGTGTGGCCCAGCCCTGCTGACTCAGGAATCTTCGTCACGGAGGTATCTTGTGCATTCATGGTATTCCAGTGAAAATACTCCAGAAGTAGTTAAACCAACTTTTCTCTTAGGAATTTTTCTGCTGTTTAAATTCTCCATGACCATGAAATAGGTCCACGATGTCATCAAAGGCAACCATAAGTTCTTAGGGCGCTATATGCAGTCACCTGGTGTTTCAAGGACAAGAAGCTGAAGATGTGGAGCAGCTGCTTCAGGACGGCTGCTCACAGACTTCTCACACGATGCCAGCCCGAGTATCAGTGATCAGTGTGTGCTTCCCACCCTGTCTGCTCAGGTCTGGGCACACACTGCCAAGTCTAATCATCAGTCAGCTGGAGCGGTGCCTGGCAAACACCAGTGACTAAACACTAAGTCTCTCTCCCTCCTCCCATGATGCTAACTCTATCGTTTTAGATCCCAGTTAAACAGGGGACAGGACCTAAAAGCAGACTTGACCAGGAAAAAGGGAAAGGGGTAGAGACAGGGCAGCAAGAACGTCCCATGAGGACTCTGGCAGCGCAAGTGAACTGCAGCGTTGCTGCAGCCCACACTGCACACACTGATGTAGAGAACCAGAGAGGGACGGCCCTGGGCTCCCAGCAGCTGTGGTGCGCAGGGTGGACACAGATCTCCTCAGCCTATGCAGGGAGCATAAAGAGGATCATCAAACTCAGTGTGGAACAGTTGGCAGACAAACATGGTCATATGGGGACCTGGGACATGGATGCTCTCGGTGTCCCCATCCCCACCTCAGACCTCCACACACAAGCTGAGGGCTCGGCCTCTCCTACTCCTTTCCTAAGGGGGAATAACCTCAGCTCTGTTCTGGGCAGTGAGGGAAGTCTGTCACACAGGGGATTTCCAGCTCTCCCAGGCCTCTTCACACAGACTTTTTATCTGGCAACAAAAGCTTCACCAGGAATCTTTTTTCTGATTGGCTAAAATCACATTAGGCAGGCAATGCCTTGGCCTTCTGCCAGCTCATCCTAGCCCAGCCTTTTCTAGACTCTTCTGCAGGGTTCTAATCAGACTATCACACAGCATCCCTGGTTCAGCCATGTGGGGTGTGGGGCAGCATCCTCTCTCTCAGGCAGAGAAAAGAACTAAGGAGACTATGATCTCTGTGAGTTCAAGGCTACCCTAGTCTACAGAGCAAGTTCCAGGACAGCTTGGGCTACTAGAGAAACCCTGTGTCAAAGAAAGAAGAAAGAAAGAAAGAAAGAAAGAAAGAAAGAAAGAAAGAAAGAAAGAAAGAAAGAAAGGAAGGAAGGAAGGAAGGAAGGAAGGAAGGAAGAAAGAAAGAAAGAAAGAAAGAAAGAAAGAAAGAAAGAAAGAAAGAAAGAAAGAAACCAAAATATGCCCCAGCTTCCCCCCTCCCCACCGCCTGCTGGGTGTGACCTGAAAAGGACCCAGTCCTACCACAGAGATGTCTGCAGACCTTGGTTATCACTGCACTGTTTTCAGTAGCTAAAAAATGGAGCAGCCCAGATGTCCATCATGACAGACGGACAAGGAAAACGTGGTGCATACACACAGTGGAACTGTACTCACCCTTAAAGAAAACTGAGATCATGAAGTTAGAGAAATAGACTTGAGAATTACTATATGAAATGAAATAGCCCTGGTCCAGGAAAACAAACAGATTCTGTCTGACAGAAGGATCCTAGATTTAATTTTTACGTGTAGGGCAGGAGGACAGGGAAAGAGATGGGGAGGAGAGCCAACAAAAGCATACAGGTGTGAACACGCCATAAAGAGACACACCATTCTGGATAATAATTCAAAAACCTATTGTTAAAAATGGGAGTAGAGGTTTGAGGGGTAGTGGGGTGAGCAGGGGTGAGTCAGGAGACATTGCAGAGGCTCGAAGGGTCACTGAGGCACCTGCGGTGGGAAGGAGGAGGAGGTGTGTGGGTAGATAAGCTGCAGTGCACGGACTCCAGGGAGGTTTGCTCGTTTCCCTTGTCTAAGACATGTTTGTCTCCTCCTCTTCCCTGAGGGACGGTCTGGGCAGATGTAAAATCAATCACGACAGCTCTTACCTTCAGCACTTGAAAGTTGGCATGCAGCTTCAGGTGACAAATTCATGGTCATCCAATTTGAAGCTCGTCCTCTCTCTTAGGCGTCTAAAGGTCCTCGCTGAGGAATGGATTTACCTGATGCTGGTTTTGCTCAGCTCTGAAATCCGTAAAATTATGTCTCGTCAAATTTAGGAAGTTCTCAGCATTTATTCCTTTGAGTATTTTTTCAGCCCTTCACCCTTTTCCTCTTCTTCTGGGACTCCAGAGGGGCGAGTCTTAGGTCTCCTGTTGTCCTGGAGTTCCAGGGCTCTGTCCACAGCCTTGGCCCTGTTTTCTCCTTGTTATTCAGACTCAGTGAACTGATTATCTGTCTTTGAACTCATGCATTTTACTGTCTGCCGTGTTCACTCAACTGTGGAGCATAATAATTAGTTTTTAA
>CADCXT010000152.1:0-69806 GCA_902806775.1 Microtus agrestis | reverse complement strand
GTGCAGTCACAGCCTGTGCTCCAGAGTTCCTCTTGTGGTCCTCTCTGTGTAGTTGCAGCCTATATCTTCAGGATTCCTTTCTTGGTCCTCTCTGCAGGAAGTTTGCCTGCTGGCTGGCTAGACAAGCTGAGGGGAGTGGGGGAGGTGCCTAGGGATTTGTCAAGCATGGGCTCTCTCTTGAGCATGGGTACTACAGCTTTTATGATGAAATGGATTTTTCTTTTTTTTCTCAAATTTTATTTTGTGGGGAGTTGCAAAGGCAGAGAGCAGATATGAAGAGACAGAGAAATGAATGGAATCAAGATACAAGATGTAAAAGACACAAAAAATAAATAAAAAGAAAGTTAAAAAAAAACACCCTGCTATCCCTACCCCAAATGATTCTGGAAACCACAGAACTGAATTAATAGTGACAGTTATTAGTTAAAAACAAAGAAAGGAAAAGCTTGAGAACTTAGGATTTTTATTGATGTGTTTATAAACCTATCATTACTATAAGGATTATCTTAAAGTCACAAAAATATTTGGAAATAATTTGTCTTCAAAAAATGCTACTTTTCTGATTGGTATCCTTACAATTACAAAATAAGCAATGAACTCATCTTGTTTATAAAAAGCACTGTCCTAGATATTTTATTTATATGCAACAATAACAAATTTCATGTGAAGCAGTATGAGAAGAAATAAAAATTTTAATTATATCATAGTCTACGTTCCACTAAAAGGTTTATATATCTGATATATATGTTCAAAAACGTAGTCAGGAACAAAATTACCATGTACAAGTCAGTTGCTTTCTTATTGACAAATGATTAACATACTGAGAAAGAAACCAGGAAACTGTCCTGTAACCATTGATTGTGTTTTCCTTTCTCAGCTTTCCAGATCCAAATAATCACACAGAAACTATATTAATTACAACACTATTTAGCCAATGCTCAGGCATATTTCTAGCTAGCTCTTACATCTTAAATTAACCCATTTCTATTAGTCTATGTATTGCCATGTGGCCTTGGAATTAACTCATTTTCTACATATCTTGTTTCCTAGGTGGCTTACTGTTGTCTGGAACTGACTCTGCCTTCTTTTTCTCTGTATCTCTGCTCAGATTTCCCACCTGACTTTACTCTACTAAGTCATTTGCTGAAACAGTTTTCTTCATTAGCCAATAAATGCAACTCATATATTGAAGGACATCCAACATTACAGTCCCATTTTAAACACAGTCTAAAAATTAAAATGTTTTTGAATGAATCTAAACAAGTAAAAGACTTGTACATCAAATACTTAATGACTGAAAAAAGAAATTAAGATGAAACTAGAAGACATAAATATCTACTATCATCATAGATTGCTGAATACTTTAAAAGCATTCATCAACCAAATCCAATTTACATACTCAGAGCAATCCACATCAAAACTGTAGTAAAATTTTTCATAGAAGCAGAAAAAAATATTAAATTTTATATTGAAATACAAAATAAAAATGAAGGCGAAAACAATCCTAAACAACAACAAACAAAAATAAGAAGAAAATTGCTAGCAGTATCATTATACCAGATTCCAGGTTATTTTACTTTTAAGAACGTCATGAACTTTTACTTTCCAATAATGATTATAAATCTCTAAACATTTCTTTTATAAACAATTTCTGTTGGGTATTTTGTCATAACAATGATAAAAGTGTATAAGATTTATTTATAAATCTCTCCTTTGCCATCTTTTGATAATGACACTCTGGAGTGGCATGCTTGCATAATTAACACCATCAATTAAGATTGTCAAAATGGTTTACTAGATAAGGTTACTTGCTCTTAAGCCTGATAGATTGAGTTATATATATCAGACCCACACGGTGGTGAGAACTGACTCCTGAAAATTTTCTTCTGACTTACACACACACACGTTTGCATACTCACTCAACAAATTAATACTTCATTTTTTCTTGATGCCTATGAAAGCTTTTCTATCTAATAAAACAAAGTCTATGTAGTCTTTAAGAACTCTTATTTAGGAGGGTTTCATTCATCTATACAATGAAATACAATAATATCTGCCCACAACTTCTCCCTCTAACCCCTCCCTTGTGTGCCTATCATGCCTTTCTCAACTTAATTTTCTTTTATTAAATTACTCAGTAAGTCTAGTTACTACTTCCCATAGGTATATGGACAGGAGATCATCCACGGTACCCTGTAGTTGGCACATGCTCAATAGATTTTTTTGTCTCCTCTAGCAACTATATACTTCCAAATGCTCACCAATAAGTGCCAGGGCCTGGATATAATCTACCCGACCTATGGTGTGGTTTGGGTTGACTTGATCTTGTATAGGGTCTTGTGCAGGTAACCATACGTGCTGTGAGACCATGATGGTGATACACAGGAGATAACATTCCATAGCATTTATCATCATTCTTTGTCTCACTTATTCTTTCCACATACTCTTCCTGATAGTCCCTAAGCTTTGATGAAGGAGGGATTAATATAGGTATCTGTTTAGTTCTGGGAACCCAGTCTCTTATTTTGATGACTTTTGATCACTAGTTATAACACCAGTGACTACTGTCCCCTGTAAAAAGAAGCTTCTCTGTCCATGATTGAGAGAAGAACAGGTATATGAATACAAACATAAGTACATAAGTATTTAGAAAGTCATTTGACAGCATAATCTTTTAGCAGAAAACAAAAGTTATATCATAGGGACTATAATATTCCCAGCCATGGATTTTTGATCAGGGTTACCTTACCTGACATAAAATTCCCTCTGTTGAAGCAGGTCTTGAATCCAACCAGGAAGTTGTGGGTTAGCCTATACTACTATCACACCAGTCGAAACATCTTGTCTGGTAGGTAAGTATTACAACATCCAGGGTCCAATTCTGGGTGAGATCAATGATGCCTTTTCTTTCCCAGTAGCTTGTACTATGAAAGGTAGCCAGCAAGAGAAGAATGTCAATTTCATATTCATGTGGCTAAAATTTGTAGTGTCTTCAGCAATAGGTTCCTACCCTATAATTCTAGAGTTCTGGTTGCTAACCAAAGACTATCAAATCAAAGAAACACAAACATACAAGAATCTTAAATGCACAGAACTAACTGAAAGAAATCAAACTGAAAACACTACCCAGTGCCTGAGTTCAATTCTGTGACACTTTGGAAATGCAAAATTACAGAAAGAGCGAAAAGAGCAGAGTCATGTTAACAGTTGAGACATATCATTACATTTGTCAAACCCAAGTGGAATGACTTTACAATAACAAGAGCAATTCTTGAAGTAAACTATTGTCTTCAAATGATAAAGATGTGTCCCTGTAGTTTCACCAGTTGTGATAAATGTATCGCTCTGGTACAGTATGTACTAGTACAGACAGACTGTGCTTTTGTGAGCCCAACAAAACCATATGAATCCTGTACTTACTCTTTTTTTTCTTCTCATAAACCTAAAAATATTCTAAAAGTTCTACTGAAAAACTGCCTTCCCTTGCCTCTACCACCTGTGGTGTACTAGGGATCTGTTCCCCTCGATTACCAGCTGCAAGATTCAGGAAATGGTCCCTGCTCCTTGCCTGGGCCGCACAGTAGAGCTGACTCTACTGACAGGGTTGTGGGAGAAATCTGACCTTGTCCCTCATCTGCTATATAATGATGTGGCAGGAGAGATTTGCCCTCCTCCCTCATCCCATCCCACCTTTGGCAAGTAGGAGAGCTGGTCCTGAGGTCGTAAAAGTGGGAGAGCTATTCCTGTCCTTCACCATCTGCAGCACTCAGGAGAGTGACCCCTGAACCTTGTGAAGGAAGTACAGTAGAGCTGGCATAGGTGGGGGAGAGCCAACACTGAGGACAAGAAATCAGGAGAACTGGCCCCAACCCTTGTTCATCACTGCAAGGGATGAACTAGCCAGGGCAATGCTGGAGAGCTCACCTGGAGGTGAAGATAAGGAAGACCAACCCTGCAACAACCCAGGCCCAGAACAAGGGTAATGAGTTGGCCCACTCCAACATCCACCCCACCTCTGATCTGTTGGAACACATGAAGAGCCAGTTTAGCATACCCAAAGCTGCTGGATCTCCACCACACAGGGCAACAACTGGGTATCCAAGAAAAGTCCCAGTGAGGGTCAAGCATTAATAGAAACCAGAAGCCTCAAATCAGACCTATGACTCTTTTTAATGAAAACTTACAAGTAAACTTACAAGTAAAGATATATGGATAAAGGGGTTTCCTGTGTGACTCACTGATTCACACAGCAGCTTCCATAACAAGATTGATTTTTCCCCCTTTATTCCTCTTTTTCTCTTAAGATTCATTTTGCATGGGATTGAAAGGGCAGAGGGCAGATATGAAGGGACAGAAAAATGAATGGAATCAAGTGTATGATGTAAAAGACACAAAGAATAAATAAAAAGGAAGTTGAAAAATAAAAAACCCTTCTCTCCCCACCCCAGACAACTCTGGAAACCATAAAAATGAATTAATAGTGACAGCTATTAGTTAAAACAAAGAAAGGAATCTAGTATAGTCAATAAAAAAGGAGGAGGAGGAGGGGAGAAAGGGGGAGAAGGGAAGAAGAAGAAGAAGAAGAAGAAGAAGAAGAAGAAGAAGAAGAAGAAGAAGAAGAAGAAGAAGAAGAAGAAGAAGAAGAAGAAGAAGAAGAAGAAGAAGAAGAAGAAGAAGAGGGAGGAGAAGAAGAGGGAGGAGAAGGAGGAGGAGCAGGAGGAGGAACAGGAGAAGAAGAAGAGGAGGAGAAAGAGGAGGAGGAGAAAGAGGAAGAGAAAGAAGAAGAAGAAGAAGAAGAAGAAGAAGAAGAAGAAGAAGAAGAAGAAGAAGAAGAAGAAGAAGAAGAAGAAGAAGAAGAAGAAGAAGCCAAAGTTTTGAAAAGCTTGAGAGCTTAGGATTTGTATTGGTGTTTTTATAACGTCTATAATTACTATATGGGTTATCTCAAAGTCACAAAATAATTTGGAAAATAATTTGTTTTCAAAAAGTGATAATGTTTTCCTGATTTGTATTCCTTTTTAACACAGTAATGCTATTCTATTTTTTATTGACTTTATTGAACTCTACATTTTTCTCTACTCCCCTCCCTGACTCTCCCCTGCCCTTCAACACTTTCCATGATCCCCATGCTCTCAATTTATGCAGGAGATATTGTCTTTTTCTACTTCCCATGTAGATTAGATCCATGTATATCTCTCTTAGCTTCCTCATTGTTCTCTAGCTCAGTATGACTAAAAAAGGAAAAAGGAACAGAATTATTTACTAAAACTAAACTTACTTTAATAACAGTAGTTGTGTAATAACAGAATTTAGATATTTATTTAGGATACATTAATTTTTCCAAGTTCTAGAGAGTGATTTAATTATTTCTGTATAAATATGTGATAGGATGTAAATTCACAGCTGACAAAATGAACTATTATGAATTTAATGCAGGCACAGGTATAAACTGATGGAGAAATATTTAACTTCTGATTAAGATATAGTTCAGAATTGATTTTTTTTCATTTATTTAATTTTATATCCTGGTCACAGTTTCCCCTCACTCCTCTCCTCCAAGTTTCTCCTCCATCCCTTCTGTTACCATCCCCCTCCTCCTCCCATTTTGTTTAGGAAAGGAAAGGTCCCCCATGGATATCAACAAAACATGGCATATCAAGTTGCAGTAAGACTAAGCACCTCACCTGTACTGAGGCTGGTCAAGGTGACCCAGTATGAGGAATAGGGTCCCAAGTAAAAGAATCGGAGACAGCCCTGTTCCTACTGTTAGGACTTCCATAAGAGGTCAAGCTACACAACTGTAATATATATGCAGAATGCCTAGGTCAGTCCCATGAAGGCCCACTGTTTGTCATTGTCTGTGAGCCCCTATGGGCCCAGGTGAGTTGATACTGTGAGTTTTCTTGTGGTGTCCTAGGACTCTCTGACTCCTACAATCTTTTATTCTCCTCCGCTCCAGGATTCCTTGAACATCTAATGTTTGGCTGTTGGTCTGCATCTGTTTCTGACAGTTGCTGGATGGAGCCTCTTTAATGACAATTGGGCTAGGCACCAGTCTTTGAGTATAGCAAAATATCATTAGAGATCATTGTATTTCTTTCCTGTAGTGTGCTTGGTTCTATTCTAGGTCTCTGGGTCATCTAGCCTGTAGTACCTGGTGTTCCTGGTGTGTTGTGTGTGGGTTTACTCTCCTGTCATAGGTTTTAGGCTAGACCAGTAATTGGTTGGCCACTCTTTCAATCATTAGACCACCATTGCCCCAGTTCATCCCATAGGCAGGAAAGACTATAAGTCTAAGGTTATGTGGCTGGATTGGTAACCCACTCCCTGCACGTAAAGTCTTGCCTGATCACAGGAGATGGTCACTTCAGGCTACAAATCTGTTATTGCTAGGCGTCTTAGCTAGGGTCATCCTTGTAGATTCTTTTTTTTTTAAAAAAATATTTATTTATTTATTTGTTATGTATACAATATTCTGTCTGTTTGTATGTCTGCAGGCCAGAAGAGGGCATCAAACCTCATTACAGGTGGTTGTGAGCCACCATGTGGTTGCCGGGGATTGAACTCAGGACCTTTGGAAGAGCAGGCAATGCTCTTAACCACTGAGCCATCTCTCCAGCACCATCCTTGTAGATTCTTGGGAGATTCCTCTATGCAGGTTTTGACCTGACCCTGAAATGTACCCCCTTACCAGTAATCTCTTAATTACTCTCCCACTCCAACTTCTAGCAAAGCTGATCTCTCTTGTTCCCATATTTTTCCAGGTCCTTTTTGTAAAAATGAAAGCTTATGAAATAATTTACTTGTTTGAGAAAAATCGTCATTTTAAGAACTACTTTCTAACTCTATCCACATCTATGCAGAAGAATTTATTTAGATGTAAATCTTTATTTTGTAAGCATTTTGTTAACCACTGTCACTGTCTATGAACCCTTCTTGGCTTCTCTAAAAGCAATCAATGTTTTTCCCCTTTTCTTTAGTTCTCTAACCATCACAAATACAATTACCATGTTATTTTCTCATTTACATGTCTGGTATTCTGCTAGGGCAAAAGCCCTGAATTTAAGTATCAAACGCTATGAAAGAAAGAAGGCTTCTAAATTACTATAATATCTGAAATTTCTACTTACTTCCTATTATCCCCAAAGAAATCTCATTAAAAGTATAATATATCCTACTATGGTGCTATTTTCCCATCCATGCTCATTGCTGCTCCTTTCGCAATAGTCAGGAAATAGAAATAGTCTAGATGTTCATCAATTGAGAAATGAATAATGTAATGTGGTACATTAACACAAAAGAATATTTTTCAGCTGTTAAGAAAATGAAATGATTATATTTTTTATGTCAAAATTATAAATTTTAATTAGTTGTGCTGATAATCAAGACAAGTAAAACAGCAAAATTGGAGCAAAAAGATAACATTGCCAAAGTCTAAATGAAGTCCAAAATAATAAATATATTTAAAAATGGAGAGTTCCAGAATTTAGAGTTTTCAGATTTTAAAACTTACATATCTCAGATTTTAGAAGCACAAAATTATTAACACAAAAGATATGTGATGTGTAAAAAGAGTAGTTATTTAAAACACTAAGCAGAGTTGTTATAGAAATTTATATTTTTTTAATTTTTTGAGAATTTCTTTTTTAAAGCATTGCTTTTATTTTTATTTTTATTTACTTATTTTTTTTCCATTAACAGCTTTAATTGGGTGTGGGGCAATAGAACTATTCTTAGCACAATTATGGGTGTGGGGTTCCCAGCACACTCCCCAGGGTGATGGTTCCTGTAATGATTTTTAGGGGGAAACGGCTCCCAACAGATCCCCCTTTCTCTTATATAAAGGCAGGTAGTTATTACGTGGAGAGCACCAGTCAGAGTCAACCATGGTGTCAGATCTAAAGGAGAAGGGACTGAGATAAGGAGAGACCCTCCTCTCAAGTGGAGAAGCAATTTACCTCTCCTGGGAACAGAGGGGTGCCTGATGATTCTTAGGTCGAGTGGGGACCAGGCCTTTTTTCTTTCCCCCTTACCCGTCCTAGGGTTCCCAGGGCCCTGTCTTAGGTAGGGGGATTATCCTGCCATAAGTTGCCCATCCTTGGAGCTCCTCAAATAAAAGGCATCTAGAAGGATTAAAGTAAACAGATCACAGGGCACCCTGTCTTAGGCCATGTGGAGAGTGCCCTCATACCTGTACCATGCCATGTTGAGCCGGTTTCTACAACCTCTGTATGGTGTGCTATTCAGGCAAGGATCCACACTAACTCCCGTCATTGGGCCCCTGCGTCTATCATTAATGAAAAGACTGTGAGGAGCTCCACAAACAAAAGATATAATGATATAATTTTGGCACCAATAACTCCATCTCCAGACAAGAAGAAAGGGCTTTTTCCCAACCCAGTATTCACCTTTTAGTCTGGCCTATGGTATGTCCTCCTTCCTAAGTGCCTACTCCACATAAAGTTACGTGTGCTGCCTGCCAAAAATTAGGGCAGTGTAAAAGGGATCAAAATCTAAAATTTTTAACATATGCATTAAACCCAAACATTTTACAGCATGTGTCAAACTTTTCCTAACATCTATAAGCAGTTACAAATATCATTAGATCAATTTCAGTAGGAGTACAATGACATACATTGTTGTTATCAAATACCACCAGTTCCAGTCTCTGAGCAACAGTGACAGGAACCCCCAATTTTCCCCCTTCTTAAGTGAAGAGAGGATAATATTTTAATTAAAATGAGTTCTGTGTCCCAAAGTTTAAAGCAGTCTGATGTTTAGTCTGCTGCAACTCAGCTCCAAAGCAGACCAGAGTTCAAGCTGCAGAAGCAGTTTAGCATTTGTTATCGAAATTATTACATTTACAGATACAGTGTTGAGCCTGTAAATAATCATTCTAAGTAAGGTAACTTGGATCCAAAAAGAAGAAATGTTACATGTTTTCTAGTATCCATGGATGCTAACTTTAGATATTTACGTTTGATGCATCTTTCTTTTCTAATACCTAAATAGGTCAGAAAACTAGTGAGGAAACATGGGGAGGGGCTTTGAAGGAAGTGTGGTTAGAACACAGTGGTATAAACGGAAAACACAGTAATAATGGAACAAGAAGAGTTAAATGGAGTTGGAGTGGGAGAACAAAACAGAGGAGAGGGTAGGAGAAGAACTAACACTGAACACCTGCAGAAAGTGTTGTATAGAAACTTACTACTCTAGAAGACTTCTAAGCTATATATCTATACATATATAAAAAAGTCTAAATGGAGTTACCCTATAACATGGTAAAAATTCCCCTAGTTAAGATACCACAAAATCTCCAGTGCAAGAAATAGGTTACTATTATTGGTGAGTGGGGTCTATAGACCTCCAAACATTACAGATTGCTGCCTTTTCTCTTGGTTACCCTCTAGATCTTGACAGTGAGATTCTATTGCTGAAGAAACCACATACTTTATTCATAGAACATGGAGGAATCAAGCTAGTGCTCTCCTGGAAACTTCATCCCTACTGGCTACCTTTCATAGTTCTGCAAGATGCTATTGACACTGCTGCAGGAGAAGAAAAGTCATCAGTTTTAACATATGCAACTATTGTGAGCTACAATATTGATAGCCACAGGATGATATATCCACTGATGCAATAATGGCAGTAATGCTTGAAGAATAAATAACTAGCTAGCTACTTTCTGATTGAATGCAAGATCCGCTTTACAAGGTAAAAATCCACACCTGGCATGATTGTTATGGCCAAGAATCTGTGGATAGATAAGTCATAGGCTCTAGGAAGAATCTACTGCTATTATTATGCTAGACATATAATATGTAGCATTAAATTGATAGGGACATATCACTATATTTATAAATTAGCATATCTCTAACCATCATCAGAGAAGCCTTTCTTTTTCTTTGCAATACATGACAGTTGACAGAGACTCATTAGTTATCAAGGTGCAGGGGAAAAGACTACAGAGTGCTGAGCCCTAAATAAGACATCTATATCATACCACCATGAAACTCAACAATCATAGTGAAAGAGTGGGCAAAAGGACTGTAAGAGCCAGAGGTCATAGATGACTAAAAGGAAACAAGATTTTCTGGAAACAACAGGTCAGTTAGATATCTGAACTCACAGTAGTTGTGACAGTGTGAATAAGCCCTAAACAAGTTCAAGTCAGAAAAAATTCTAGCATGGATGTATGAAATAGGCACAAAGTCTTACTTATATCTGAGGAGATATTGTAATTTGATAGCTGCTGAGAGAGGGAGAATCAATTTTATGTAAGGATGTAGACACTGGATTATGCTCCAGTGGATAGCTCTACTGCTAAAAGTATATGAGAAGTAGAAATTGAACTCAAACTTTTCCAATATATAAATTTTAAAAGTTAGGTTGGTAAAGAGATATGCCTAGGATGACTTAGAAGAGGGCTAGTTGGCCTGGCGGTGGTGGTGCACACCTTTAATCCCAGCACTTGGGAGGCAGAGGCATACGGATCTCTGGGAGTTCGAGGCCAGCCTGGTCTACAAGAGCTAGTTCTGGGACAGGCACCAAAGCTACAGAGAAACCCTGTTTCGAAAAACCAAAAAAGAAAAAAAAAGAAGAGGGCTGGTGAATATGATAAGAATATACTATGTGAAATTTTCAATCATTTAAAATAATTTTGAAAATTATAATAGAGATTTTTTAAAAGAAAAATAGTTATTTGGAAAAAACATCATTAAAGATCTACACAAAGTGATAAAGGAGAGAGAAAACTCTGCATACCCTGGAACATAATAAATGTCTAAGAAGTCTACGAACTTATAGAGGTTTGTGTATAGCTTGAACATCTTTCTTATCAAATTCTAGGAGTAGATACTCTGAACACCCTGGAGAATACTAGACATCTCAGGAATGTAATATTTTTCTATGCTGTAAAAGAGGATCCATAAAAGAAAGCGTCAGCTACAGTTTCTAAAAGTTGTGTACCTCTGTGACTTGAGTCCCCCTGGGTCTCAGTGCATTGTTTATGATTCTCACCAATTACCAGCAGAACTATGACTTTGAACAAGATGATGTCTTGGGTAGCCAGGAAGAGGCTAAAGCATCTAAGCATTTTGTGTTACCTACAAGATATTGAGAATTTATCTAGAAATCTTCTGGATTAGCTGAAAGGTTAGACTTTTAATTTGCTCTGTTCATGTTTAATAGGAATTAACTATTGGAAAAGTAAATGAGCAAAACATCATCCAAGATCGAAGAGGATATTTCTGGTTTCCTGGTCTCCTCAAGATAGCCTGGGAGCACACGGAACTGAATTTAACTTTGAAGTGAAGAAAGTATAATCTACCAACCACTTCTATGCTCCAGGCAATAATCTCAACTTTACCTATGATAAGGAGATGGATAAGGGGGAAGTGGGGGAAGAGGCATTCCCAAGAGAAGACTCCTGAATTTTTAGTTTGTATGCAGTCTTTATGAAGGTCCACTGCGTTACTGAGAAGGATGCCTTGGATTTCCTGAATATTATAGATGTGTAATTTAAAGAAACCATTTTGTGATCAGAGCCCAAGAAGTTCATCACCAAACACTTGGTGAAGTTAAAGGACCTGAGGTTTTAGCAGCTACCCAGCAATGATCCTGAACAACTTGAACTCCTTTGGCATTCAAATACATAGGATGAACCAGAAGATGAAACTAGAATTTCCATTCTAGTGTACTGGCTATGACTATGATTAATGAATATATTCTTTGTTATTTCCATCTCACTTTAAGAGCACTTTCAATGAAGAGCAGTAGGATTGAACCAATACTTCAGGGAGGCCACATATATTGCCATAAACAATGCAAGAGTCAATGTCACACCCTAGAAGTTCTCCCATTTTTACTGAATATTTAAATAGATTCTTCTTTCTTTTTCTGAACAAGGCAATAAAAATTCTACAAATGGAGGACTGGGGTAGAGATTTAGGGAATTAAACATTATATATCTGGCCTTGGTTGTGCGTGACTTTGATCCTAGAATTTGGGAAACTGGGTCAAGTGGAACTCTGAGGTCTAGGCTAGCATGTAGTACATTATGTAGTTTCAGACCAAAAACAGCTATATAGTAAGTCCTTGTTTTAAGAAAAAACCAGAAATGAAAAAAAATACTATATAATCTCTTTGTTTTCCTATCCCACAATAGTGACTTGAAAATTTATCATTTGAAGGTATTACTCAAATGATGTTAATTTTAATAAGACAATCTCAGTATCCAGATTTACGAATAATGTTGGTTATATATTTACTGCATTTACCAAAATTAACCATTATCCTAAGTGATAGTTAATTGCTTTATATTTACTAAAATGAATTTTAAAACTGTAGTCAACCCTTTAGAAATTAATTATATGTTGTATATATATTATCTCTAAAAGGAAAATTTCAATAGATTTGAAATTAACATAAATCAAATAGGAAAATGTTTTGCAATTAGTTTTGATCTTTATTGAATGGAATCAGAAGCTAGCATTTATTTGAAACCTCAAACTACTAATTGTCATTTTTCTGAATAGTTCTATATTATCTTTCTCTTATTGGTGCAAGTGTTTCCCACAACCTTACAAAAGTCAATAACTATGAAGCTTAGTTATTTCAAAGAAAACAATGGTTCTTTGATTTTGATGTTAACCTTTTAAAACACAATACTGATAGATAGAAAACTATTGTATTCTTTTGCTTTAGTGGAAAATTAATATATATTATATTATTATTAATTATTAATATTATTATTGGAAAATAATGTTTCATATAACAAAGAATGAGAAAATATTTCTCTCACAATTAATTAGTTTGTACTTCCCTGTGTGAACAGCAACTCATATTGCAAGCTTACTTGAATAAAACTATAATGATATTCAGAATAATGGAGTATTTCTGGGCAAGTTTTAATGATCTGAGGTCAGTACAACATTTCTCCTTCATTTGAGAAGCACGTTTTTTTGTTGTTGTTGGTTCGATGGTTTTTAATAAAGTCAAAGAAGATAACTTCAAACATTGGGAGTAGTTTTTTTTTATTAAAGATTTCTGTCTCTTCCCCACGTTGCCTCCCATTTCCGTCCCCCTCCCCCAGTCAAGTCCCCCTCCCTCTTCAGCCCAAAGAGCCATCAGGGTTCACTGCCCTGTTGGAAGTCCAAGGACCACCCACCTCCATCCAGGTCTAGTAAGGTGAGCATCCAAACTCCCTAGGCTCCCACAAAGCCAATACGTGCAGTAGGATCAAAAACCCATTGCCATTGTTCTTGAGTTCTCAGTAGTCCTCATTGTCTCTATGTTTTTTCCCAAGACCGGTTTTATCCCAGGCGTTTTCAGACCCAGGTCAGCTGGCCTTGGTGAGTTCCCGATAGAACATCCCCATTGTCTCAGTGTGTGAGGGCACCCCTCGCGGTCCTGAGTTCCTTGCTCGTGCTCTCTCTCCTTCTTCTCCTGATTTGGACCTTGAGATTTCAGTCCGGAGCTCCAATGTGGGTCTCTGTCTCTGTCTCCTTTCATCGCCTGATGAAGGTTAATGTTCAGGAGGATGCCTATATGTTTTTCTTTGGGTTCTCCGTCTTATTTAGCTTCTCTAAGATCACGTATTATAGGCTCAATGTCCTTTATTTATGGCTAGAAAGCAAATATGAGTGAGTACATCCCATGTTCCTCTTTTTGGGTCTGGCTTACCTCACTCAGGATAATGTTTTCTATTTCCATCCATTTTGTCTAGAGCCTATGAAAGTAACTGTGTTAAAATTCAAATACAAAGACACCAGTAAAAAAAGAATCTAAATTCAAAATTGCGTCATGTGAAAAATGTTCCAGAAAGGGAAAGGTAAGAACCCAGTGGATGGTTCTGGACAAATTTTACAAATAGATTTAATAAACAATTATTAATGGCCAAGAAGATGGACTATCTCAAGAGGCAAGTTTATTGGATGAAAAAGTAAAGACATAAAAACAAATTTCCAGTCTTCATTAGAACCCTCTTATGTACTCTCTCGCAGTGTATAAGGACCTGCCTTATATCATCCAGTAACATTAAAGATGAATTATGGGACTTAAATACTCTAGGAGTCCACTGTACCATTCTAAATGTTCCAAAGTGGGCAGCTGGCTCAGTGTGATAGAAGGTCTGTATTTACTTCATTCAGCCCTTCTCCCAGGAGGGTGGGACGGTGCTAATAAAATACATTGGTAAGGAATGACAGTTCAGACAAGCTAGGTGTCTTGTGAGTGTTTTAAGTCAACATTAAACTGGATGTATGTGGAGTTTTTATCCAATTAGCATTTAGAAAGATTATATGCCGACTAATTATCTCAGTAACTCCACAGATAAAAGGAAGAGTATGGGTATATCTTCTAAATAAATCTAAATTTAAAAAATAGAGCTTATCTTCTCATAATGCCTCCCCCTGTGATTTCTTAGTTTTTGTCAAACTAAAACTAAGTGTTACTTTTTTTTCTTTTTGTAACCCTAACCATTTAGCTATGCAAGTAGTTAATTTGATTTATCTATAAATGGTAGCTATACACTTTATCTTCAGCACATTTCAGCCGGTGTATTATTTTGGATGAATGAAGAAGTGAATTACTTTTTGTAGTTCGCATCCTCTCTTTCAAAATGCCCAGCCTTAACTCTAGTCAGATTTTCACTGAGGCATGTCAATATGCTGTGCATGTAATTCAGTACTTCCCATATCAAGCTATCACTGAGTATCATAATAAGTTATGCTCACCAGGTAGGTGCCTAACATCTTTTCTTTAGAAATAGCTACCAACACAACTGAATAATATAAGGTACTTCCTGGTTTGGATTTCACATATTCCTACTATGCCAGTAAGTTTAGTAAGAAATTAATGAGAATTGCGATTACAATGAAGTCATCAGTTTCAATGATGCACTTTAAAGCTAATTTAAGACAATATATGAGGGATAAAATCATGAATGAATCAAGATACTATCAAGATCAAATATAGTATTCAATCTTGACTTTCCATTGTCTGGAATTTAGAAGAATCACAGAAACAAGCATCTGGGCAGATCTATGAAGGTTTTTCTAGATTTGTTCAACTGATGTAAGGAGACCCATTTAAATGTGAGTGATGCCATTCTATGGACTCGGGTCCTGGACTCATCATCTATGCTTCCAACTATAAATGCAGTGTGACCAATTGCCTCCTGCTCCTGCCTCTGACTTCCCTACAATAAAAAATTGTACGTGGGAACACTTCTGCGTTGCTGGTGGAAATGCAAGCTGATACAGCCCCTTTGGATGTCAGTGCGGCGATTTCTCAGAAAATTAGGAAACAACCTTCCTCAAGACTTTTGGGTATATATCCAAACGATGCTCAATCATGCCACAAGGACATGTGCTCAAATATGTTCATAGCATCATTGTTTGTCATAGCCAGAACCTGGAAACAACCTAAATACCTCTCCATCAAAGAATGGATAAGGAAAATGTGGTACATTTACACAATGGAGCACTACACAGCAGAAAAAAAAATAACGATATCTTTAATTTTGCAGGAAAATGGATGGAGCTAGAAAACATTATTTTGAATGCGGTAACCCAGACACAGAAAGACAATTATCACATGTACTCACTCATAGATGGTTTTTAAACATAAAGCAAAGAAAAACAGCCTACGAATCACAATTCCAGAGAACTTAGGCAACAATGAGGATACTAAGGGAGACTTATATAGATCTAATTTACATGGGAAGTAGACAAAGACAAGATCTCCTGAGTAAACTGGGAGCATGGGGACCTTAGGGGAGGGTTGTAGGGGGAGGGGAGAGGCAGGGAGGGGAGCAGAGAAAAGTGTAGAGCTCTATAAAAATTAATAAAATGTAAAAGCTAGTCAATAATAAGTTAGAGCTAATAGGCCAAGTAGTGATTTAATTAAAAAAACTGTACCCTGGAAATGTATAATCAAATAAATTCTTTCTTTAATAGTTAATGCTAGGATTTTTGTGTGGCCCAAAGAAAACTAATACATTCATTATTAATGTAGCAAATTTGTATTTGACATATTAAAGTTAAAACATATGTCAACAAAAATTACTATTATTAAGACTGGGTGTTGTGGTGAATCTCTTATCCCAGTACTCAGGAGGGACAGGAAGTGAATCTGTGAGTTTGAGGGCAGCCTGGTCCATGAAGCTATTTATAGGCAAGCCAACAATATACAGTGAGACCCTGGTGTAAAAGATACTGTTTTTAATTACTAATTTAGAAAACACAATATTATGTATTGCTAGTTTGAAGTAGATATTAAATCTCATAAAGAATTATAGCTTAATATTTATAAAATTAAAACATTATTATTGTGCAGATATCTATACATTTACTGTAAAATATAATGAAGTCCCTTATGTTTATTCTAAAAATCCTGGCATTAGCAACATACTCAGTGTTCACTGACAATTAATGTCTTGTGACATATGGATTTCTCAGTGAAATGGCTTTGTTATTTAAAGTTGGGTTACCTTCACATGCATATGTACACACATGCATGCATACATGGGGTGAAGGGTAAGTTCAATAGAGTTAAATTTTTTAATATTCTGAGATAGCTTATGGAGACTATTGACTTGCAGAATTTGTAAGCAAAGTATCATTGCAAAAAAATAGAGAACCTTGATAAAATGTTTTAGACTATATGATATTACTACATATACCTGAAAATTTCTATGTAAGTAAATTTCACAAATATCAGCTATTTTTACAGGCCTTTTAAACTGTACAATATACAAAATAAGTGTATTTCTGAATACTAGTTTAGTAGTAGTTGATTTCTGATTCGGCACCTATTTGTAGTTCAATAAAAAAATCATTAAAATGTTAACACCTAAATTATCTTAGTGCACTAAATACAAATTACCGGAGTAAAAAGAAAACAGTGTAGCAAGTCACATTTGATCCAAACTAATAAATTACAAGCAATAATTTCACAGAAAAAATAAAATTTTCACAAGTGATTCTCAGTGATCGTATTTTGATAAATTCACTCTTAACAAAAGTGAACCATTGTAAAAACCTTAGTCTAAACCTAATGTAGACAATGCACAAAATGAATGGAGGGTTTCTTTAAGAAATTTGAAGAATAGGCATACATTAAGTTGTATTCTAGTGGGAAATTATATGTGTATATACCTGTGCATGTGTGTGTTTGTGTGTGTGTGAGAGAGAGAGAGACACCAACAGTATCATTTCTGTACTTCAGAAGCTTAATCCCAAGGTAGATATATGTCTTAACACACTTATTTTAACAGCTCTGAACTAATACCATGTGACAATGAAAAGGAAATTCAATACTTAAAAATTACTTCTTCTTTTGAGTATTACAGAATACAGATGTTTCACAAATAGATGTCAAGATGAGAATTAAATCTTGAACAGCACAGAGTTATTTGTAATTCTAAAGTTTTCATGCTTCTTTACATTTTTATTGAAGAAAGACCTCCCATGTAGAACTAGTATATGAAAAGGATTGGCTTGGATTCACTAAAAGAAATTATATGGATCACAGAAGACAAATTCTTTGGTTTATAAAAGCCACAATAAAAGTCACAACCTAATTCTTAATTATAAAAGTACTCTGAAGTAGAGTATAACATATATTGAAATATTCTGAATATTAAATATCAGTCTACTTTATTTGGGTGATCATAGAAATAATCTTAAATATTAAAAATTATTACTTACTTAAAATAAGGCATTCAGAATTATTATACTGTCCTAACTTCATTGCAAATCAATAAAATGATTTTTTGTTTGAAACCGAATAAAATGAATGAGATCATTTTCATAAAGCCTGTTAAATTCCACAACTATCTTT
Source organism: Microtus agrestis (assembly GCA_902806775.1). NCBI lineage: Eukaryota > Metazoa > Chordata > Mammalia > Rodentia > Cricetidae > Microtus > Microtus agrestis. The sequence goes on along the minus strand of CADCXT010000152.1, from coordinate 51,962 downwards.
TAGTATTGAAGGAAAACTGATGGTGCTTGGCAAGACTAAGTTAACTGGTGAAAAGAACATTTTTACACATGAAATTACAAGATTTATTGTTCTCTAACACCAAATTTGTTCAGAAACAGAGGCTAATTCCTTATCATATGATGTCCCATGCCCTTGAAAACTTAAAGCATGCTATCGTAGGGACCTATGGATACAGTTTGACAGTATGGTTCCTTCTTATTTTCACATAGTGCCAGAGTTAAGTTTCTAGCATTTACATCTGTATGTCCACAACTGCTTATAATTCAAACTTCAACAGATTCCAACACCCTCTTTAAGTTTCTCTGGGCACTTCCATGAAGAATGCGCATATACACATTAAACACACAAAATGATTTTTAAGTCTTAAAACCTATTGTGAATCGATCCACTCACAAGTATCACTAGAGTTTTATATTAATGTTCAAAAATAATACCACTTTTTAAAAATATTTCAAATATTTTCCTTTTAGAATATTACTATAAGTATGCTTATTTCTAACAGACATTACAATAAAGATGTTCTTAACATGCCAATGATTTGAGGTAAATTTGCTTTACAATATGCAATCAACATTCATAGATTTTTGTTTGTTTCTTTGTTTTTTGAAACCAGTTCTCTTCATGTAATTCTGGCCATCCTGGAACTAAACTTGCTATATGGATGAGGCTGGCCTCGATTTCATAGAGATTCTTCTGCCTCTGGTTCCCAAATGCTGCCCAAATGCTGGGATTAAAGGCATGTGTCATCACACCCAGCAACATTCATAACTTTTAGTAAGAAATAATAATGTATACCCCAATACCCTTTTTTATACACTAGACAATTGATTTTTGTCTGAAACTGCAATGTATTAGCCATAGACTATATCCTCAAAATATGTCAAGTCTGTTTATCATCCTTACTGTGTGAATATTATGTGGATAGTATTTAATCCAATTCTATCGATGTGGTGTATAAATGTATAATCTCTCTCTCTCTCTCTCTCTCTCTCTCTCTCTCTCTCTCTCTCTCTGTGTGTGTGTGTGTGTGTGTGTGTGTGTGTGTGTGCGTCACATATACACAGAAATCATTATCTCTATCAAAAATTATTTTTTCAGCAATAGATATTTTTCTAGGGTAAGTGGCCTCATCAGCCATGGGCAATGAGAAGTAGACTAGGTTTACCAGGTCAGGCATAATTTCTTTCCTACGGGAAGAATCTTAAGTCTTAATTAGATGGCTACTCTCTACCCTCAGATTGTAAGTGATACCATTGCACGCTTTATCTGGCTTTTTTAGTTATTGTGGTTGTTCTTAGGCTTTATAGCTTAATGGCTTTTTTTTCCCCTTGACAGCTTGCACAGCTCTTTTCTCAGGCAGGAGTCTTCCAGGAAAGTTCTAATACAAGTAATCCAAAACCTCTGTCTGAAGTGTGTGGTCCCTTTAGAAATAAGGTTTCACCTTCAATTTCCAATATGCAACTAGAGGTCACGGTCACTAACAGTCTGTATTGTTTTACAGCTTTACTGAACTCTGTATCAACTCAAAGGATATTTACCATCCTGAAACTGGGTGCTTTGGGGTTTTGGGGTTTGCTTTTCAATAGCTTTTGAATTCTATCTCTCTTTCTCTGTGTCTCTTTATCTCTGTGTGTCTCTCTCTTTATCTCTCTCTCTCTGTATCTGTCTCTGTCTCTCTCTGTCTTTGTCTCTCTCTCTCTCTCCACACACACACATTATTACACTTAATTTTAAGTAAAAATAAAACATTATGATTCCCTATGGTTTTTACACACATTTTAGGGTTATTTTTCCCTCCTCCTTCCCTCTCCCTCTGTATTTACTGCCGGACCTCCTAAGAAAGTCTTCTGGCATTTTCCCCATCTCTCCTTCATTGCATCTGTCTTCTACTATTCCCTTCTTTTTTTTTTCTAGACAGGGTTTCTCTGTGGCTTTGGAGCCTGTCCTGGAACTAGCTCTGTAGACCAGGCTGGTCTCGAACTCACAGAGATCCGCCTGCCTCTGCCTCCCAAGTGCTGGGATTAAAGGCGTGCACCACCATCGCCCGGCCTACTATTCCCTTCTTAAAGCTCCTTCTCCTTTCACTACATGAGAACCTTTTGCTTTCCTGGCATTTGAAATTACTCCAGATTGTTTATTTACAACTAAATTTAAGAGCAAGGATAATCAAATACATATAATATATGCAGCATTTTTCTTTCTGGGTCTAGGTTACCTCAGTATAGTTCTTTCTATTTCCAACATAATTTATAACCACATGCAGTTATTCCTTTTGCCATGTATCTCTCATATTTCATCAAAGATTATTTTTAAAACATGTAGACCATGACAAAAGCCCACAACTGTTCAAAACTCAGAGAACTGACAGTGGGGTGCCTAATAGTAATTTATACACCTACAATGCAATACCTGAACCTAAGGCTCAGGAAACATTGTGGAAGGGAGGGTAGAAATGTTATAAGAACCAGAGGATCAGAGTATCTGCTAAGTAGTGGCATATATATATATATATATATATATATATATATATATATATATATATTTTTCCACCCATGAATTTTCAACAATATGTCTAAACAATACCTGAAAAATACACTAACTGACATATCACTGTGTCAGTGTGAATGGAAATGTCACAAGACTTACTCATACATGAAAAGGTACACATAATGACTGCTAAGAGAGGGAGAATCTGTCTGCTCCAGGAAAAAGTCCGCACATAGGTAATCCAATCTCCAATTGTCAACCCTAAATATATATATATATATATATATATATATATATATATATATATATATATATATGAGCAATACCACAGGAACTCAGCAGATTGCATGTGTAAATTTATATCTATATGTGTAAGAATAAAAAGAATGAGAGACTGATTTTGAAAAGGAGTGGCAGGTACATGGAAAGATTTGGAGGGAGGAGGAAAAATGGGAATGATTGTAAATACTACACACATATATTGAATTCTCAAAAATACATAAAATATTTCAAAAATCTGTAATTTTATGCAGTTGTACTTCATCCCTAGTTTGTCATGAAGATCTGTGCATTTATCTCCACCCTACACAAAATAAAGCATCACTGAAAACTTGGATATAAAGCACTAAAAATTTCTAATTACAATTATATTGTATTATTATTGACTTGGAGCCTTATCTATCATGTTAATATTATTTTTCACTTACACTGGAAAATAAAAAACAGTGAATTAGCTATTCATATCAGTATATGATTGTGAAAGTTTTAAAAAGATTCCTAACCTAGTCCACTATAATATCTTGCAAGAATTTTCAACATACTTTATGCAAGATATTATGATGGGATCTAGATTTAGAAACAAGAATTTCAGCCTTCAAAATGCATATGGACTTGTGAGCATGTTCATATTATAAGCATAATTTTAGTCATTGTGAATAAATTAAAATTGCTTCATAGAAAATTTCATAAACAACTAAAGGCATATCTTAAGTTCATGTGTTAGAATATTTAAAGTTGTGTAACAAGTAAAGGTGTTCAACAGACAAGGCTTATGATGTGGACTGATAAAGAATTCACACATTTTTTTAATTTATTTTATTTTATTTTTCTCCATTAACAGCTTCAACTGGGTGTGGGGCAACAGGACCATTCCCAGCACAACCATGGGTGTGGGGTTCCCCGCAGTCTCCCCAGGGCGATGGTTCCTGCAATGATCTCTAGGGGGAAACGGCTCCCCACAGATCCCCTCCCCCTCCCATACAAAGGCATGCAGCTATCACGTGGAGAGCACCAGTCAGAGTCATCCATGGTGTCAGACCAAAGGAGAAGGGACTGAGACAAGGATAGACCCTCCTCTCGAGTGGTGAAGCAATCCACCTCTCCTGGGAACAGAGGGGTGCTCGATGACTCCTAGGTCGAGTGGGGACCAGGCCTTTTTTCTTTCCCCCTTAGGTGTCCTAGGGTTCCAGGGCCCTGCCTTAGATTGGGGGATTATCCTGCCATAAGTCGCCCGTCCTTGGAGCTCCTCAAATAAAAGGCATCTAGCAGGATTAAAGTAAGCAGATCACAGGGCACCCTGTCTTAGGCCATGTGGAGAGCGCCCTCATACCTGTACCATGCCATGTTGAGCCGGTTTCTACAACCTCTGTATGGTGTGCTATTCAGGCGAGGATCCACACTAACTCCCGTCATTGGGCCCCTGCGTCTATCATTAATGAAAAGACTGTGAGGAGTTCCTCAAACAAAAGATATAATGATATAATTTTGGCACCAATAACTCCATCTCCAGACAAGAAGAAAGGGCTTTTTCCCAACCCAGTATTCACCTTTTAGTCTGGCCTATGGTATGTCCTCCTTCCTAAGTGCCTACTCCACATAAAGTTACGTGTGCTGCCTGCCAAAAATTAGGGCAGTGTAAAAGGGATCAAAATCTAAACTTTTAACATATGCATTAAACCCAAACACTTTACAACATGTGTCAAACTTTTCTCAACATCTATAAGCAGTTACAAATATCATTTGATCAATTTCAGTAGGAGTACAATGACATACATTGATGTTATCAAATACCACCAGTTCCAGTCTCTGAGAAACAGTGACAGGAACCCCCAGTTTTCCCCCTTCTTAAGTGAAGAGAGGTTAATATTTTAATTAAAATGAGTTCTGTGTCCCAAAGTTTAAAGCCGTCTGATGTTTAGTCTGCAACTCAGCTCCAAAGCAGACTAGAGTTGAAACTGCAGAAGCAGTTTCGCATTTGTGCTCCAGGACAGGTGGGGGAAACTGGGTGAGGCGAGCTGGATTCAGCTACATGAAGCACATCCTGGCACTTATGTCCGCCGTGTCTCCCTGGACTCTGGAGGCAGGATGACCCTCTGCAGAGTGGTGTAGGTGGTTTTATTAGCAGCCACTCCTTTCCTTGGGGGCAGGGGAAACCGGACCAAGGACCTCTCCTCAATCATCTCTGGAAGTCTGGCACTCCTCTGTGTCCGCAGCCTCGACATCACGTCCAGGATTTATTTTCTTTCTGTGAAAAAAGCACAAACACATCCTCGACCCCAAATATATATACAGGTCGGGTTTTTTCATAATGCATTGCAAGGGCTTTTTCACCTTGTCTTATCAAAGGTAAGCTTGGTGTCATCAAGCCAGATCCGTTTGCATCAGGATCTGCTGGCAACTTTTATGAGTTGCTTTGAAGGAGCCTTGTTATGCTCTATAATTTTTATTATTGTTAGCCATATATGCAGTTCCTCCATTGGAAGAGCCATTTGTAAATTTAGCATAAAATCCTTTAAGATACAGGTGCATAAATAGTAGCAGTGATCTGGGAAAAGACCATTGTTTTTGGCCTTTGAATTTAGCAAAGGCAATTGTCCAGGAATCAATCTTAAAATTATCAATGAATCTACATTTTAGTATAAGAAACATTGATCATAGACAATATTTTGTTAAACCATTATCCAGATTCTATCCTGTCCTTTTATATCAGACAAGCTACTGGATTAAATTAAGAGTTTAATATCTTAACTAGCAAAACTGAGAAGATTTAGCCATAAGCAGCATGTTTTATAAAGCTGTTGTATAATAAGTTTTACATCTAATATATACACTTGCCCTAGCTGAATTATGATTAATATACTGTATTTGTTGATTCTTGTATACTTTATCTGTGGGTTTATACTTTACCTGCTTGAGTACCTGTTAGGCAGCTGTTTTAAGCTCTCTATTGGAAACTGTTTTTTTGTAAGAATTTTACCTAGCAGCTCAAGGTATCCCATAAGAATATTATCACTAGAGGTTTAACCATTGGACATCCAAACAAAAGTTTGTAAGCTATCCTCTTTTTTTTTTTAGTTTTTTTTATATTGGAAAAAAATAAATTTCTGCCTCCTCCCTGCCTCCCATTTCCCTCCCCCCACCCCCACTCCTCCTCCCCTCCCCCCTCCTCCCCCTCCATATCCAGACTGAAGAGCAGTCAGGCTTCCCTGCCCTGTGGAAAGTTCAAAGTCCTCCCCCCCTCAATCCTGTTCTAGAAAGGTGATCATCCAAGCTGGCTAGGCTCCCACAAAGCCAGGACATGAAGTAGGATCAAAACCCGGTGCCATTGTTCTTGCCTTGTCAGCAGCCCTCATTGTCCGCCAAATTCAAGGAGTCCGGTTTTATCCCATGCTTTTTCAGTCACAGTCCAGCTGGCCTTGGTGGGCTCCCAATGGATCAGCCACACTGTCTCTGTGGGTGGGTGCATCGCTTGTGGTCCTGACATCTTTGCTCATATTCTCCCTCCTTCTGTTCCTCATTGGAACATTGGGAGCTCAGTCCGGTGCTCCAGTGTGGGTCTCTGTCTCTATCTCCATCCTTCGTCAGATGAAGGTTCTTTATTTATGTCTAGAAACCAATTATGAGTGAGTACATCCCATGTTCATCTTTTTGGGTCTGTGTTACCTCACTCAGGATAGTGTTTTCTATTTCCATCCATTTGCATGCAAAATTCGCGAAGTCATTGTTTTTTACCGCTGAGTAGTATGCTAATGTGTATATATTCCACACTTTCTTCATCCATTCTTCCAATGAAGGGCATCTAGGTTGTTTCCAGGTTCTGGCTATTACAAATAATGCTGCTATGAACATAGTTGAACAAATGTCCTTGTCATATGATCGGGCGTCTCGTGGGTATATTCCCAAGAGTGGCATTGCTGGGTCCATGGGTAGATTGATCCCGAATTTCCTGAGAAACCGCCACACTGCTTTCCAAAGTGGTTGTACAAGTTTGCATTCCCACCAGCAATGGATGAGGGTACCCCTTTCTCCACAGCCTCTCCAGGAAAGGCTATCATTGGTGTTTTTGATTTTAGCCATTCTGACAGGTGTAAGATGATATCTCAATGTTGTTTTGATTTGCATTTCCCTGATCGCTAAGGAGGCTGAGCATGACCTTAAGTGTCTTTTGGCCATTTGAACTTCTTCTGTTGAGAATTCTCTCTTCAGATCAGTGCCCCATTTTTTAATTGGTTTAATTAGTATTTTAAAGTCGAGTTTCTTGTGTTCTTTATATATTTTGGAGATCAGACCTTTGTCTGTTGCGGGGCTGGTGAAGATCTTCTCCCAGTCAGTGGGTTGCCTTTTTGTCTTAGTGACAGTGTCCTTTGCTTTACAGAAGTTTCTCAGTTTCAGTAGGTCCCATTTATTCAATGTTGCCCTTAATGACTGTGCTGCTGGGGTTGTACCTAGGAAGCGATCGCCTGTGCCCATCTGTTGTAGGGTACTACCCACTTTCTCTTCTATCAGGTTCAGTGTGTTCAGATTGATATTGAGGTCTTTGATCCATTTGGACTTGAGTTTTGTGCATGGTGATAGATATGGGTCTATTTTCATTCTTTTTTTTTTATTTATTTTATTTTTCTCCATTAACAGCTTCAACTGGGTGTGGGGCAACAGAACCAATCTCAGTACAACCATGGGTGTGGGGTTCCCCATAGTCTCCCCAGGGTGATGGTTCCTGCAATGATCTCTAGGGGGAAACAGCTCCCAACAGATCCCCTCCCCCCTCCCATACAAAGGCAGGCAGCTATCAAGTGGAGAGCACCAGTCAGAGTCAACCATGGTGTCAGAGCAAAGGAGAAGGGACTGAGACAAGGAGAGACCCTCCTCTCGGGTGGTGAAGTGATCCCTCTCTCCTGGGAACAGAGGGGTGCCCGATGACTACTAGGTCAAGTGGGGACCAGGCCTTTTTTTTTTTCCTCTTACCCTTCCTAGGGTTCCCAGGGCCCTGCCTTAGGTTGGGGGATTATCCTGCCATAAGTCGCCCGTCCTTGGAGCTCCTCAAGTAAAAGGCATCTAGCAGGATTAAAGTAAGCAGATCACAGGGTACCCTGTCTTAGGCCATGTGGAGAGCACCCTCATACCTGAACCATGCCATGTTGAGCCGGTTTCTACAACCTCTGTATGGTGTGCTCTTCAGGTGAGGATCCACATTAACTCCCGTCATTGGGTCCCTGCGTCTGTCATTAATGAAAAGACTCTGAAGAGCTCCTCAAACAAAAGATATAATGATATAGTTTTGGCACCAGTAACTCCATCTCCAGATAAGAAGAAAGGGCTTTTTCCCAACCCAGTATTCACCTTTTAGTCTGGCCTATGGAATGACCACATTCCTAAGTGCCTACTCCACATAAAGTTACGTGTGCTGCCTGCCAAAAAATTAGGGCAGTGTAAAAGGGCTCAAAATCCAAAATTTTAAACCTATGCATTAAAACCAAACACTTTACAACATGTGTCAGACTTTACCCATTATCTATAAGCAGTTACAAGTATCATTAGCTCAAATTCAGTGGGAGTACAATGACCTACATTGTTGTTATCATATATCGCCAGTTCCAGCCTCTGGGCAACAGTCACAGGAACCCCCAATTTTCCCCCTTCTTAAGTGAAGAGAGGTTAATATTTTAATTAAAATGAGTTCTGTGTCCCAAGGTTTAAAGCAGTCTGATGTTTAGTCTGCAACTCAGCTCCAAAGCAGACCAGAGTTCAAGCTGCAGAAGCAGTTTAGCATTTGTGCTCCTGGACAGGTGGGGTAGCCAGGGTGAGGCGAGCTGGTTTCAGGTACATGGAGCACATCCTGGCCCTTATGTCAGCCGGGTCTCCCTGGATTCTGGGGGCTGGGTGACACCATGCAGAGTGGTGTAGCTGGTTTTGTCAGCAGGCACTCCTTTCCTTGGGGGTAGGGAAGACCGGACCAAAGATCTCTCCTCAATCACCTCTGGAAGTCTGGAACTCTTCTGTGTCTGCAGCCTCGACATCACGTTCAGAATTCATTTTCTTTCTGTGAAAAAAGCACAAACACATCCTCGACCCCAAATATATATAGGTCGGGTTTTTTCATGATGCATTGCAAGGGCTTTTCACCTTGTCTTAGCAAAGGTCAGCTTGGTGTCAACAAGCCAGATCCGTTTGCATCAGGATCTGCTGTCAACTTGTATGAGTTGCTTTGAAGGAGCCTTGTTATGCTCCATAATTTTTATTATAATTAGCCATATATGCAGTTCCTCCATTGGAAGAGCCAATTGTAAAATTTAGCATAAAATCCTTTAAGGGATTTTTTGCTATAGCTTTAGCAAAATACAGGTGCATAAATTGTAGCAATGATCTGGGAAAAGACCATTGTTTTTGGCCTTTGAATTTAGCAAAGGCAAATATCCAGGAATCAATCTTAAAAATTATCAATGAGTCTACTGTTTAGTATAAGAAACCTTGATCCTAGTCAAAATTTTGTTAAACCATTATCCAGATTCTATCCTGTCCTTTTATATCAGACAGGCTACTGGTTTAAATTAAGAACTTAATATCTTAACAAGCAAAACTGATAAGATTTAGCCATAAGCCTCATGTTTTATAAAACTGTTGTAGAATAAGTTTTACATTTAATATACACACTTGCCATATCTGAATTATAATTAATATACTATATTTGTTGATTATTGTATACTTTATCTGTTGATTTATATTTTACCTGCTTGAGTACCTGTTAGGCAGCTGTTTTAAGCTCTCTATTGGAAACTGTTTTTTGTAAGAATTTTACCTAGCAGCTCAAGGTCTCCTATAAGAATATTATCACTAGAGCTTTAACCATTGGACATCCAACCAAAAGTTTGTAAGCTATCCTTTTTTTTTTGTTAGTTTTTTTATATTGGAAAAAAAGAGAAATTTCTGCCTCCTCCCTGCCTCCCATTTCCCTCCCCCTCCTCCCACTCCTCCCCGCCTCCCCCCTCCTCTCCCTCCTTATCCAGACCGAAGTGCAGTCAGGGTTCCCTGCCCTGTGGGAAGTACAAAGTCCTCCCCCCTCAATCCTGGTCTAGGAAGGTGAACATCCGAACTGGCTAGGCTCCCACCAAGCCAGAACATGAAGTAGGATCAAAACCCTGTGCCATTGACCTTGGCTTTTCAGCAGCCCTCATTGGGTTCACCTTCTTATTTAGCTTCTTTAGTATCACAGAATATAGACTCAATGACCACAATTTGTGACTAGAAACCAATTATGAGTGAGTACATCCCATGTTCCTCTTTTTGGGTCTGGGATACCTCACTCAGGATAGTGTTTTCTATTTCCATCCATTTGCATGCAAAATTCGAGAAGTCATTGTTTTTTACTGCTGAGTAGTACTCTAGTATGTAAATATTCCACACTTTCTTCATCCATTCTTCCACTGAGGGACATCTAGGTTGTTTCCAGGTTCTGGCTATAACAAACAATGCTGCTATGAACATAGTTGAACAAATGCTTTTGTCATGTGATAGGGTATCTCTTGGGTATATTCCCAAGAGTGGTATTGCTGGGTCCAGAGGTAGGTTGATCCCGACTTTCCTGAGAAACCGCCACACTGATTTCCAAAGTGGTTGCACAAGATTGCATTCCCACCAACAATGGATGAGGGTACCCCTTCCTCCACAACCTCTCCAGCAAAGACTATCATTGGTGTTTTTGATTTTAGCCATTCTGACAGGCGTAAGATGATATCTCAATGTTGTTTTGATTTGCATTTCCCTGATCGCTAAGGAAGTTGAGCATGACCTTAAGTGTCTTTTGGCCATTTGGAATTCTTCTGTTGAGAATTCTCTGTTCAGCTCAGTGCCCCAATTTTTAATTGGGTTATTTAGCATTTTAAAGTTTAGTTTCTTGAGTTCTTTATATATTTTGGAGATCAGGCCCTTGTCTGTTGCTGGGTTGGTGAAGATCTTCTCCCAATCAGTAGGTTGCCTTTTTGTCTTAGTGACAGTATCCTTTGCTTTACAGAAGCTTCTCAGTTTCAGGAGGTCCCATTTGTTCAGTGTTTCCCTTAATGCCTGTGCTTCTGGGGTTAAACATAGGAAGCGATCTCCTGTGCCCAACTGTTGTAGGGTACTTCCCACTTTCTCTTCTATCAGGTTCAGTGTGTAAAGATTGATATTGAGGTCTTTGATCCATTTGGACTTGAGTCTTGTGCATGGTGATAGATATGGGTCTATTTTCATTTTTCTACAGGTTGAAATCCAATTGTGCCAGCACCATTTGTTGAAGATGCTTTCTTTCTTCCAATGTATGTTTTTAGCTCCTTTATCAAAAATGAGGTGTTTATAGGTTTGTGGGTTAAGATCCGGGTCTTCTGTACGATTCCATTGATCGAGTTCTCTGTTTTTATGCCAGTACAAGACTGTTTTCATTACTGTAGCTCTGTAATAGAGTTTGAAGTCAGGGATGGTAATGCCTCCAGAAGTTCCTTTATTGTATAAGATTGTTTTGGCTATCCTGGGTTTTTTGTTTTTCCATATAAAGTTGATTATTGTCCTCTCAAGATCTGTGAAGAACTTTGATGGGATTTTGATGGGCATTGCATTGAATCTATAGATTGCTTTTGGTAGAATTGCCATTTTTACTATGTTGATCCTCCCAATCCAAGAGCAGGGGAGGTCCTTCCATTTTCTGGTATCCTCTTCAATTTCTTTCTTCAATGCCTTAAAGTTCTTGTCAAATAAATCTTTCACTTCCTTGGTTAGCGTTACCCCAAGATATTTTATGCTGTTTGTGGCTATCGTGAAAGGTGATGCTTCTCTGATTTCCCTCTCTGTTTCCATATCCTTTGTGTAAAGGAGGGCAACTGATTTTTTGGAGTTGATCTTGTATCCGGCCACATTACTAAAGGTGTTTATCAGCTGTAGGAGTTCTTTGGTGGAGTTTTTGGGGTCGCTTATGTACACTATCATATCATCTGCAAATAACGAAAGTTTAACTTCTTCCTTGCCAATTCGAATCCCCTTGATCCCCTTGTGTTGTCTTATTGCTATCGCTAACACTTCAAGCACTATATTGAAGAGGTATGGAGAGAGTGGACAGCCTTGTCGTGTTCCTGATTTTAGCGGGATGGCTTTGAGATTCTCTCCGATTAGTTTGATGTTAGCTGTCGGCTTGCTGTAAATAGTTTTTATTATATTTAGGTATGACCCTTGTATCCCTAATCTCTCCAAGACTTTTATCATAAAGGGATGTTGAATTTTGTCAAAAGCTTTTTCAACATCTAAAGAAATGATCACATGGTTTTTTTCTTTCAGTTTATTTATATGGTGAATTACATTGATAGATTTTCGTATGTTGAACCAGCCTTGCATCTCTGGGATGAAGCCTACTTGATCATAATGGATAATTTTTCTAATGTGTTCTTGGATACGGTTTGCCAGTATTTTGTTGAGGATTTTTGCGTCGATGTTCATGAGTGAGATTGGCCTGTAATTCTCTTTCTTGTTTGAGTCTTTGTGTGGTTTTGGTATCAGAGTGACTGTAGCTTCATAAAAGGAATTTGGCAATGATTCTTCTGTTTCTATATTGTGAAATACATTAAGGAGTATAGGTATTAGGTCTTCTTGGAAGTTTTGGTAGAATTCCACATTGAAACCATCTGGTCCTGGACTTTTTTTTGGTAGGGAGGTTTTTGATAACAGCTTCTAATTCTTCGCGACTCACAGGTCTATTTAAATTGTTCACCTGGTCCTGATTTAGCTTTGGTATATGGTATCTATCTAAAAAAGTGTCCATTTCTTTTACATTTTCCAGTTTTGTGGCATACAGGTTTTTGTAGTAAGATCTAATGATTCTCTGAATTTCCTCTATGTCTGTGGTTATGTTCCCCTTTTTATTTCTGATCTTATTAATTTGCATATTCTCTCTCTGCCGTTTGATTAGTTTGGATAGGGGTTTATCAATTTTGTTGATTTTCTGCAGGAACCAGCTTTTTGTTTCATTGATTCTTTGGATTGTTTTCTGTGTTTCTATTTTGTTGATTTCTGCCCTCAGTTTGACTATTTCCAGCCTTCTACTCCTCCTAGGTGAGTCTGCTTCTTTTTTTCTAGAGCTTTCAGGTGGGCTGTTAAGTCTCCAATGTGTGCTTTCTCTGTTTTCTTTAAGTGGGCACTTAGGGCTATGAACTTTCCCCTTAGGACTGCTTTCATAGTGTCCCATAAGTTTGAGTAGGTTGTTTCTTTATTTTCATTGAATTCAAGGAAGACTTTAATTTCTTTCTTTATTTCTTCTTTGATCCAGGTGTGGGTCAATAGTTGACTGTTCAGTTTCCATGAGTTTGTAGGCTTTCTGGGGGTAGCATAGTTGTTGAATTCTAACTTTAGTCCATGGTGATCTGATAAGACACAGGAGGTTACGAATATTTTTTTGTAACTGTGTAAGTTTGCTTTGTTACCGAGGATGTGGTCAATTTTCGAGAAGGTTCCATGAGCTGCAGAGAAGAAGGTATATTCTTTCTCATTTGGGTGGAATGATCTATAGATGTCTGTTAAGTCCATTTGATTCATTACCTCCTTTAATTATCTTATTTCTCTGTTAGGTTTCTGTCTGATTGACCTGTCCATTGGTGAAAGAGGAGTGTTGAAATCTCCTACTATTAATGTGTGCGGTTTGATGGCATCCTTGAGTTTTAGTAATGTTTCTTTTATGTACGTGGGTGCTTTTATATTAGGGGCATAGATATTCAGGATTGAGACTTCATCCTGATGAATTGTTCCTGTTATGAGTATAAAATGTCCCTCTCCATCTCTTCTGATTGATTTAAGTTTGAAGTCAACTTTGTTAGAAATTAGTATGGCCACACCTGCTTGTTTCTTAGGACCATTTGCTTGATAAACCTTTTCCCATTGCTTCACTCTAAGTAGGTGCCTGTCTTTGTGGTTGAGGTGTGTTTCTTGTAAACAGCAGAATGTTGGGTTCTGTTTGCGTATCCAATCTCTCAGCCTGTGCCTTTTTATAGGTGAGTTGAGTCCATTGACATTAAGGGATATTAATGACCAGTGGTTGTTAACTCTGGTCAGATTTTTAGTCATAGAGTTTGTTTGCCTTCTTTGAGTTGCACTGGTGAAGGGAGTCTAGATGTTTGAGTTATTGTGGTCATTATTGGGCTCCTTGGTTTGTGGTTTTCCTTCTAATACTTTCTGTAAGGCTGGATTTGTGGCTACATATTGTTTAAATTTGTTTTTATCCTGGAAAATTTTGTTTTCTCCATTTATAGTGAACGAAAGCTTGGCTGGGTATAGTAGTCTGGGCTTGCATCCATGTTCTCTTAGCTTCTGCAGTACATCTATCCAGGACCTTCTGGCTTTCATGGTTTCCATAGAGAAGTCAGGTGTAAGTCTGATAGGTTTACCTTTATAAGTAACTTGGCCTTTTTCCTTTTCAGCCCTTAATATTCTTTCTTTATTGTCTATGCTTTGTGTTTTCATTATTATATGGCAAGGGGATGTTCTTTTTTGATCCAGCCTATTTGGTGTTCTGTATGCTTCTTGAATCTTTATAGGTATTTCTTTCTTTAGGTTGGGAAAGTTTTCTTCTATAATTTTATTAAATATATTTTCTGGACCGTTGAGCTGCATTTCTCCTTCTTCGACTCCAATTATTCTTAGGTTTGGTCTTTTTATTGTGTCCCAGATTTCCTGAACGTTTTGTGATGAGAGCTTGTTGGATTTGTTGTTTTCTTTGATCAGTACATTTATTTTCTCTATGGTATCTTCAGCGTCTGAGATTCTTTCTTCAATCTCTTGTATTCTGTTGGCAGTACTTGTCTCTGTAGTTCCCGTTCATTTACCCAGGTTTTCCATCTCCATCTTTCCCTCGGTTTGTGTTTTCTTCATTACTTCCATTTCATTCTTCAAGTCTTGAACCGCTTCTCTTACCTGTTTGATTGCCTTTTCTTGTTTCTCTTGGTTTTCTTGGGTATCTTTGAGCGATTTATTCATTTCCTCTACCTTTTTGTTTGTCATCTCTAGTTGTTTGTGGCAGTTTTTCACCTCCTGTTTAAGGTCTTCTATTATTTTCATATAATTCACTTTTGAGTCGATTTCTTCTAATTCTTCTGGAGTAGGGTGTACAATTCTTCTTATTTCGGGATCCCTGGATTCTGGTGATGACATGTTGCCTTTCAGATTGTTGGGGGAATTCTTGCATTGGCGCCTTCCCATCTCTTCCTTCAAATGGAGCCTGGAGAGGCCTGGTGTCTTGGTCCAGTCTTTGCTGTGACTGACTCTCTGGGTGTATCTCTTCAGTGTAGAAGCAGGAACCGACCCGTTCAGATGGAACTCCTCAGCACCACAACTGGGACGCCAATCGGACGTGGGAGGCGGCACTGGGTCCAGGAGACCACTGGAGGCCCTGGAGCACCTTCTATAGGTGCCCGAGGTCCCTTACAAATAACCTTGAGACCTGCCTGGAAGGCAGGCACTCCTGGCTAGCTCTGGATGGGTAGCCTTAGTGTAGGAGCTTAAAACCGGTTCCAGCACTGGTCCAAGCAAAAGGCGGGGGCAGGGTTGTGGGGTGGTGTGCTGGGGGGTTGGGTCGTGCCTAAGGAAGACAGCCCTGCAGAAGGAGCTGGGGGATGGGAGTTTGTGCTCGCTTCTGGGACACCCCGCCCCTGAATAGGAGACACTCACCCGTCCAGATGGAACTCCAAAGCACCTAGGCAGGGCCGCCTGGTATCCCAAAGATCCGGGGACGAGAGGAAGGCCGTGGGAGGCGGCGCTGGGTCCAGGAGACCCCTGGAGGCCCTGGGGCACCTTCTATATGTGCCTGAGCTCCCTTACAGGGAGCCTTGAGACCTGCCTGGAAGGCAGGGACTCCCGGCTAGCTCTGGATCTAATTCACACATTTTTAATCACAACATTGGCCAGGTTTATAAAGTACATGTAGAGTCATTTAAAGTAAAAATAATACACATAATTTTAAATATGTTGTTTAACTTTACAATTAAAATTACATATTATGTTATATAAAAATCTACAGGCTGGAATATTTGCTTAACAGGTAATGACACTTACCACTAAGTCTGAGGACTTGATTTTGATCCATGGACCCCACACGATGGGAGGAGAGAACTTATTTATACAAACTGTCCTCTGACCTAAACATACCTACTGTGACATAAGTGCACACACACATGCATGCACACACACACAATAAAAGTTATAAATCTATTTTGAGTTTAATGTTTGGTCCATATAAAATCTTATGATAAACAGAAAATACCGCTATCATCCTGTTTGATTCCTTGCTAAGGAATTTGATAAATTGTTAAGGTCAGGGCAGGTGTGGTGGTTTATGCCTTTAATTCTAGGGAGGCTGAGGCAGGCAGATCTCTGTGAGTTTTAGACTAGCCTCTTCTACAGAGTGAATTACAGTCTAGGGCTATGTAGAAAGATACTGTCTTAAAAAAAAGAAAATTGTCAAGGTTAATTTTAATAGCATCCCAGTGAAATTAATTTTATTATTAGAATTACAATTTCAATTGTTGACATTGTATTCTATAACTTCATAGCAGAGAAAAATAGTGTACTTCATTTGATACCTGGATTTATTAAAACATGTTTTTGTGTGCATATACTTTGTCTTGCTAGAAAAAATATAATAAATATAAAGAAGGAGAGAGAGCACGAGCAAGAAACTCAGGACTGCGGGGGATGCACCCACACACTGAGACAATGGGGATGTTCTATCGGGAACCCACCAAGGCCAGCTGTCCTATGTCTGAAAAAGCATAGGATAAAACCGAACTTGCTGAACATAGCGGACAATGGGGACTACTGAGAACTCAAGAACAATGGCAATGGGTTTTTGATCCTACTGCACCTATTGGCTTTGTGGGAGCATAGGCAGTTTGGATGCTCACCTTACTAGACCTGGATGGAGGTGGGTGGTCCTTGGACTTTCCACAGGTCAGGGAACCCTGATTGCTCTTCGTGCTGATGAGGGAGGGGGACTTGATCGGGGGAGGGGAGGGAAATGGGAGGCGGTGGCGGGGAGGAGGCAGAAATCTTTACTAAATAAATAAATTAAAAAAATAAAAAAAGAAAAAAATATAATGAAAAAGAGTAATGAAATTTAACTGTCATCAAATTAGATACACCATTCTCTATCTGCTGGATTATATAAATAGCAATCCCTTGTCTAAGAAATCGCTTTAGTAAACAACCTAGATGCCCCTTAACCAAAGAATGGATAAATAAAATGTGGTACATTTACACAATGGACACACTGAACAAAAACAATGACATTTGCAGGGAAATGGATGGAACTAGAAAAAAATCTTGAGTAAGGTAAACCACACAAGGAAAGACAAACACAGTATGTACTCACTCAAAGGTAGATACTAGATATAAAGAAGAGGATAACCAAGGTACAATCTACAGTCACAGAGAAGCTAGGTAACAAGGAGGATCCTAAGAGAGACATATGGATCACTCTAGGAAGGGGAAAGAGATGAAATCACCTGGGTAAACTGGGGGAGGGGAAAAGTAGAGGGAAGGGGATGGGGATGAGAACACGTGGCAACCAGATGGTCAAGATGAGGGAGCAATGGAGAGGGAGAACAATGAAAGAGATAACTTGATAGAGTGTCATTATGGGGGCTAGGGAGAAAGCTGGAGCTAGGCAAATCCCCAGGAATTCACAAGGATGACTCCAGCTAAGACTCCTAGCAATAGTGGAGAGGATGCCTAAATTGGCCTTCCCTTGTATTCAGACTGGTGACTATACTAATTGTTATAGAACCTTCATCCAGTAACTGATGGAACCAGATGCAGAGACCCACAGCCAGGCACCAAGCCGATCTCTGGGAGTCCAGTTGAAGAGATGGAGGAGGAATTATATAAGCAAGTGGGAGGGGGCTCAAACTGACCCGAACTTCTGGGAGATTATGGACTCTAGATAGACAGCTATGAAGCCTTCATGGGACTTGAACTAGCCCTCTGCATGTGGGAGGCAGTTGTGTAGCTTGGTCTATCTGAGGGGCCACTGGCAGTGGGACCAGGGTCTATCCCTGGTGCACGAACTGGCTTTTTGGATACCAATACCTGTGGTGGGATGCCTTGCTCAGTCTAGATGCAGCAGGGAGGGGCCTGGTCCTGTCTTACCTGAATGTGCCAGGCTTTGTTAACCATGGGAGGCCTTAATCTTTCTGAGGAATTGATATGGGGTTGGTTAGGGTGAAGTGAGGGGAAGTGGGAGGAGGGGAATGAGGGAGAACGGCAGTTGATATGCAAAATGAATAAAACATTTTAAAAAGAAATGGCTCTAATATTGTGTGCATTATATTGATAAGTGCTTTGAAAATACAATCACATGAGATTAACTAAATTTCAGGCCCACACACTTGCTGGATGCACTAATTAAATGTTTAACAGTTAAAGTTTGCCACTATGTACAATATAAATACCTGTAAGGTATTTATGGTTTTGGCAGTTTTCTATATGTGCAACAGAAATATTTTTACTGCTATTGCTATCAGGGAGTACCATTTGTTTTGTTTTAGTTGTACCATTTAGACTTTCAAATAAAAATGTAAAGATTCATCACAAGAAGAATAAATCTAAGAAATTCTCAGAAGGATTTGTAGAAATTCTCAGGTTAGGGAAGAAAGAAAACCTGAAAAATATATAGCATTAAATGCCAGTAATCCAACACAAAATAATTTTCTTACATACTATGGCTGTCATTTTCCTCTCTTAGTACTATATTTAAGCATTTTTTCATAGATGTATGGTACATATGGACATGGGTACGTAAGTGGAGTTTATTTTGAGAATCAACTTACGTTCTTATGAAAGTGAGAAGCCTCACTCTATACCATCTTCAAGTAGGAGGATCAAGAAAGCTAATACTATGATTCAGCATGACTCTATAGAGGTATAAAACCTGTGGTGTTATGATTTGTCTGACGATGGAAGGAAGCCTAAGAAGGGTGAAATTGCAAGTTATACGGTCTAGGGTTCATGATCTCTTATATCTCAGTGTGGGTAATTAATGTCTCATATAAAAAAGGCAGCAAATATCCACTTTATCATATACCTCTTTCTACCAAGTGCTTCAATAGACTGGATTATATCTGCCCACATTGGTTAGTGTCAAACTTTGCTTCACTCCAACCCATGGCTCCATTGCCTTAGTTACCTCAATTTAGAAAATGTCATGCACCACAAAATTTAATTCAAATGATAGACAGAATGATATTTCTATAATACGTGTGTTTTGCCATTTGGTGTCAATAAAGTGCTACTCATTTCCATGAAGTTAACAGTGAGTTGCTGGTCAGTTATTGTTCTGATGACAAATGCTATAAATGAGAGCATGGAAACAATAAGTGTGTTATCTTCCAATCTTTGCATATTGTATTTTCATCTGTACCTATTTAGTCAAGTTACTCCCAACTCCATTTTAGACTTGCACAGTATGTAAATATCAGCCAGCAATGGAAGACTGTGGTGTTCACAGGTATTTTCAAAGCCTGCACTTAGCTTTTTACATGTATATGGCCTTACTGATTATCATATCTGAAGACTTTTCAAACACCTTAATTGTTCTACCTTCTTACAATGTCTTCCATTGTATTATCTGCAGTAATTTTTGTTCTTTATCTCAGGTGACTATGTCAAATATATTTGCATTTAACATTTGTTTTCAACAAAACATATTCAAAATTCTATGCCATCATTTGTAATGGCTCACCCAAGATAAATGAAGCCAAGCATTTGAGTTGATCTTTTCTAGATGTATTGAACACATAAAAACATAAAATGACTTTTGACTGAAAATATGATTTATATTGCTTTATCTGCAAACAGAAACTTTTAACAGGAATACATACTGTTATATACATGGCTGCTGTCAAGAAGGGCACTGGGCTATGTTAAATTATTACATTAAATATTACAGCACTCTCACCAGTATTTACGTTAAATTGTTACATTAAATACTGCAGCACTCTCTCACCAGTATTTAGTAAAGGAGCTTCTTTAGCAGTGTTTGTTTCATTTCTATGTTTCAATAGATTCTAGAATCACAAATAAATTAATTTTGCCTTTGTTTTCTTTTATCTGTTACTTTTGTTGAGTGACATACTGTTTCCTGCTTTGACATTTTTTCAATGTAACTATAGGCTCCATAAAAAATAATAATTGACAAAGATACTGTAAGCAAACTATTTTGGTCAGTGAGATGGCACTTTGGGTAAAGGCATTTACCATAACATCTTATGACCTAAGGTCAATCCATAGAATGCACATGGTAGAATATGAGAACTCATTCTCACAAATTGTCCCCTGACTTCAACACTTATTCATATACACACATAATGGATGTCTGTGTGTATCCTTAAAGAGATATTTGATACTTGGTTAATTATTTTTAGAGCTCTCTATCTTTATCAATGACAATATTATTTGGACTACAAAATTCCACCTAAGCTTGTGGTAATAATATTTTAGTAAGGAGCACAATCTCAAACATCATAAACCAGAGCAAAAGAGTACTTTAATACTTTTTAAACTTTTACATATCTATGGTAATTTCACCCATGCACACTCTTAAAGGAAATCAGATAACAGAATATATTACAGAATATAGAGAAGGTTAAAGAAACTTTTAAGTTTGTCACTTTGTAGTTTGATTCTCAAGAAGTTAAATTTACTATTTCATTCAGTCTTTCCAGGGTATAATATATCAACAGTGCAAAGTAGAGGATTGTAGACACATAGAAGAAAGATCACAGTGCCAGAATTCAAAATATACACATTCATAGTAAGGATAAAACTGCAACTCATAATGAAACTGTTAATGTATGATACATGTTTATTCCTCATGATTGAGAAGAACTCACCGACTACATATATATTAGAAAAATAAGAAAAACAAATCACTTGCTCCTTTAGGAGAACCTTTTGCTGGTATAATATTGCCCTCAATACTGTTTCTTAAAAGGTTAAAAGGCTAATCTTTGGTAAGGCCCACGATGTACCAGGACATGTTCTCTTACCAATTTATTTCTGAAGCATAGAAGGTGTGTGTGTATGTGTGTGTGTGTGTCCGTGTGTCTGTGTGTCCTGGTGTCTGTGTATCAGTTATCCTTCCATATGCCATCATAGAGATGTGTTCTTCGTCTTCTAGAAAATGTCATGGCCCTTCTATGCTTCAGAAATAATACTCCATTCTCCCTAGTACATTTTTTCATGTACATGGCATTTTCTAGGAGATGAAGAATGCATCTCTATAATGGCATACAGAAGGATAACTGATACACACAAAACACACATACACATTCTGTTTAATCAAGAAGAATGAATAGAAATTTGTCAGTAAATGAGATGTACATGAAAAAATGTACTAGAGAGAATGGAGTATCAAGTACAAGAAAAGTTAGCTGAGAAAGAAATTTCACAGGCACTTCAGCAGTCAGTGATGAAAATTATTTGTAAAAAGTGGCAATATCTATGCATGACAGTGCTTGCCTGTTACCCTAGTGCTCAAGCAGCTAAGGTATATTGTTAATTTGAGGCCCACCAGGGATACCTAATGTAGCCCTTTCTCAAGCAAACCAAAAAGATGAGAAGAAAAATTGGTTTCAGGAATAAGATACGAGGATATTAAGATGGGCAATGGTTTACAAATCATGTTTTATTGAAGGTGCTTATTCAGTGGAAGGTAATGAGCATGGCTTAATTTGTTCCATTCTTCATTTCAGAGACTCTGAAGGCAATGTTGAGAATATATTAAAAGTTGGAGAGGAAATAAATGCAGAGACACACAGACAATGTGTGCAGAGAGTGAGAGACCTTGGAACACTCACCCTTAAAGGGGATGTTTCCATCAATTCCCCTTGAGGATCAGCAGAAGTCAAGACAGAAAAAGTGTAAGAGCCAGAGGAAATGGAGGACAACAATGAAACAAAGTCCTCTAACCCAACAGGATCGATACACA
Source organism: Microtus agrestis (assembly GCA_902806775.1). NCBI lineage: Eukaryota > Metazoa > Chordata > Mammalia > Rodentia > Cricetidae > Microtus > Microtus agrestis. Next base: position 30,187 of record CADCXT010000152.1, on the reverse strand, counting down.
TATGAACCCACATAGGCTGAGGTAGGCAGCATGCCCAGGGCTTGCATGGGTCTGAACCAGATGTGATCCTGGAGTTGAAGGGAGAAGTGAACATGTGCTCCCATCCCAAACCCAGAAACTATATCCAACTGATAACCACTTGCAAAAGAAAATATAATTTTCTCAAAGGAAGTCTCACTGGGGAAACAAACTATTCTTAAGCATAGTCCACATGTGCAGCATTAAATATCCCCCCCAAAAAAAACCCTAATTTAATGGCATTTCTGGAGGTTCCTTTCAGGGTTCTCTCTCTCTCTCTCTCTCTCTCTCTCTCTCTCTCTCTCTCTCTCTCTCTCTCTCTCTCTCTCTCTCTTCTAGACAAGTCTTCTCTGTTTACCCCTGGCTGTCCTGGAACTTGTCAATAGACCAGGCTGGCTTTGATCTCAGATCAGATCTGCCTGCCTCTGCCTGCTGAGTGCTGTGATTAAATATGTGCACCAACACCACAAGGATTTCTCTCTCTCTCTTTCTCCCTAACAGGTCCTTTGCATAGCATTGTTTCTGGTTTTTATGGAATTCCTGAGTTTGGGTCTCTGTGTCTATCTGTTTCTTGTGCCTTTCCTTGGGCTCTTTTCCTTCTGTTTGTTTTTGTTCTTATTTTATTTTCTTATTACAGCTTAGAGGCCTGTTTGTTTTCTGAGAGTCAAAAAGTGGAGGAGAGACTGGAAGAAGTAAGGTGAGGGGAAACTGTAATCTGAATATAGTATATGAAAATAAATCTATCTTCAACAAAAGTAAAAAACAAGACTCTGATACCGGAATCTCTTCTCGTACTTCTTTGTACTTTGTATAATATGGAGTATAGTTAAAAGACTACAGTTCTGTACAGGGAAAGCTTACTTTCTATGTATACTGTTACTATTAAGTCATTTAAATCCGTTAAGAAGGAGTTCGAGACAAAAAGCAATAAGGATAAATGCCTAAGATCTGAATATCTATTCTGTACTGCACCCAGGTTTTCTGATGAGGACTATAGAGCAGCCAAAATGTAATTACTACCAGTTTCAACAGAAAGAAGAATGTAAAGATCATAAGAAGAGGTGGCAAGAATGGAGCTAGGAGATGAAAGAAGGAAAAAGAAAAAGATATACCGGCTTCATGGGATCCTATTCTCTTTGGATGTAAACCTTGCTCACCCTAGACATAGTAGGGAATGTCTTGGACTTTCCACAGGGTGGGGTGCGTGGCCCGTCCTTAGGGTTGGAGGGGTGAGAGGAGGGTCTGTGGAGGGAGAGGGAGGGGACTGAGAGGAGGGGAGGGAGTGGGAATTTGGATTGGTATTTTTTTAAGTAATAAAAAAGGGAAAAGGGGGAAGTGCTGTGGGACAATGGTCTATACCCTGGCAATTGTATTTTAATAAATTCTGATTGGACAGTAGCCAGGAAGGAAGTAGAGGTGTGGTAATGAAAACAGGAGAATTCTGGGAAAAGGATGCAGTACACAGTCGTGAGCCAGCCATAGAAGAAGCAAGATGTGACTGCCTCGCTGAATAAGGTACCGAGCCATGTGGCTAACATAGACAAGAATAATGGGCTAATGTAAGTTATAAGAATTAGTAAATAAGAAGTCTGAACTAATGGGCCAATCAGTTTATAACTAATGTAAAAAAAAAAGAAAGAAAGAGAGAAATGTAAAGATGAATGAAAATGTAAAAAAATCAGTATTAATGATGGTTTAATAGAGTTAATGCTCCCAAAAGATATAAATAAATTTTAATTTACTTATAGAGAAAATTGGTGGCAAATTTTTAGCTAGAAAAAAATTTAAATACAACAGTGGTGAAGGCAAATAAAAGTGTTAATATCCTTGCTACAGAGAACTCTTATTTTTACAGCAATTTCTAGAAAACTCATTTACATTTCATTTCATTTAAGTATATAAAACTATCTTACAGAATAATCACTCATACATTGTGTTCAAATAATTGAGTTGTTGAGTAAGAATGTATAAATATTTTTATGAGCCTGTCTTTTACCATTCCTGAGTCTTCTAATATATCTCCCTGATGTAATTATTATTAACTATTAAATGAAAAGTGCTAATTTAAAGAAGAATAATTTTTTCCTGGTCAAGTTTATCACATAGTTTTGGAAAAGTCACTGAACATCTTGAAAGATTAATTGCCTCTTTTTAGGTATGTGGCTTTACATTTCATAATTAGAATTTAGTTATCATTTACCTATTTAGTCATCAAAAATTCAAACAAGTTAATTAAAAGCCTGCTAATATTTAGATTCAAGATATTAAATTAAGTAAAATTTTAGATAAATAATGTAACATGTAAGTTACCTAAGTCAATTCTCATAAAAATATTGAAGTCATCTGTATGACTTCATATCACAGACAAGGTTACACAGCTAGTTAATTAGTACAAAAAGTTGTTAGAATTTTTATACCAATTAAGTATTTGTTTTCATATTTTTGGGGTCTTTAATAACTGATCTTCTGGCAAAGTTACATTCAGCGTTGCAATTTCAAACTGAAACTAACTTGATACATACAATAAAAACATCCTTGGTATTTTGCATGATATTTATGGAACACATATTAATATTCAGATTTCATCATGTCTCCTTAAATATGAAACAAATGGCAGAAAGAACCTTGTTCACAAAAATGTAATGATGGCTCATAATGATACATTTGTTCTATATGTCAGAGAATTTCGCTGTTTTCAAGGACACGTGTGGAGTTTAAGGATTTTTTTTCTACTTTCCAACAAAATTTCATTGTATTTCAATTCCTTTCCTGGCATGATTTAATTTCAAGAAGAAATTAGGGTAGTAGAAGCACATGTCATATCCAAATAATTTATTTAATCTTGTTAAAATATAATTCATTTCCATTTATGTTTTATTGTTACTATGGGGAAAGAGTATGTGTTCTTTTTCCAAAAGTATCATTAACTCCAACGTTTATTAAAAAATATAGTACTGCATAAATACTGATGAAATGGCTCAGTTAGTAAAGGAGATTCCTATCAAGCATAAATATCTGAGTTCAGCCTCTGGAAACCACACATGGCAGAAGTAAGGCACCTACTCCAGCAAGTTGTCCTCTGATAAATGTGTGCACACATGAACATAGATACACACAAAAATAAATATTGAAAGGAGGCAACTTAATAAGGTAAAAGGGTGATTTTAATTGTGGTGGTTTGAAAGAAAATGGCCCCCAAAGGAGTGACAGTAGTAGAAAGTGTGGCCTTGTTGTGGTAGGTATGATCTTGTGGGAAAACATGTGGTATGTGGAGGTGGGTTTTGAGGGCTCCTATGCTTGAGCCACACCCAGTGTCTCAGATCACTTCCTGTTGCCTACAAGTCAAGATGTAGAACTGTCAGCTACTTCTCCAGCACCACATCTGTCTGCATACCACCATGTGGCACCAAGATGATAATGCAAGCCAATCTGAAAATACAAGCCACTCCAACTAAATATTTTTCCTTTATAATAATTGTTGTGGTCATGGTGTCTCTTCAAAGCAATAGAAACCTTAGCTAAGACATTTGGGCATAATTTTCAAGATATTATAGTCTTCAGAATGAAGACCCAAAGACAAAGGGTGAACTGCCCATTATTTGCTTATGTTTCTTCAGTTATTAGTCTTCATGTCTAAAAGAATGATTGGACAAAAGTACTTTATCTATTGGTTGCAAACTGAGGTCTGGATTCATCAAGGTCCATGAGTTCAGACTTTTCTTGGCCTCTCTGTGCCTTATCCTCACCTTCCAATACAAGATTAAACTTTCTTTAGAAGAGGACTTACGCTGCACACTGGGAGTTTGGATTCTGTAATCATGGAAGTATTCTTTAAGCAAATGTTACTAAAAGATTATGAAATCCAGAGGCAACTGAAATGAATACAGTTGTGAATCTGAATTTAAGAAAATCTAGGAAGTCTCATTCTGTACAACCAGACTGCCTGTGAGCTATATTATAAAAAAAAATTGGGAGGATCATAATGAAGGTAGAAATGCAAATATAGGTATTTATTCTTAGTATTGTTCTTTTGAAATTTCTCTCATTTCACTTTTTATTTAGAATATAACTACTTTCACTATTTTTTTAAAAAATAGACTGTTTATTTAACTATATTTATGAAATAATCTCTGTAAGTACAGAGACCATTGTTTGAAATTGTGGACCACTTCAAGTAAATTTTCACTCCTTTCCACAGGGCAGGGAACCCTGACTGCTCTTCAGACTGGAGAGGGAGGGGGAGGAGTGGGGGGAGGGGGAGGAGGGGAGGAGGGGGAGGGAAATGGGAGGCTGGGAGGAGGTGGGAATTTCTTTTTTTTCAATAAAAAAATTAAAAAATGAAAAAAATATTGATCTGATTTCCAATCTTTGTTAGTGGTTATTTACATGCCTGTCACAAGAACCTACAGATACATGATTTTCCATAATAAACATGATGGAAAGTTCCCAGTTTCACATTGTTTGTCTTCCTTCACGAGTATTACCCTAACTTTTTATGTCATGATCTACCTTTTTTACAGGAACAGAGGATTTTTGAAATACAGATGAAAATTTGGAAAGGTCTACCCTGAAAGTATATATTTATACTATTTAAATGGATCTCTTAAGTGTTTGGTAAGTGGCAAAGGGCTCAGTGCTTAATTTATATTATCTCATGTAGTCTTCATAATACTCTTACTATCACTTCAATTTTTACATATAGGTATGTTTAAAATGTTTTTATAGGAGAGCTATAAAATATATAATTATAGAGCCAAATATACAATAAAACTACCCTTTAGCTTTTATCCAATTTCACTTGTATATGATCAAACATTTTATCATGGTTATTTCTAGATAAGATACAGTTAGCATGATTTTATTCTAATATATTTAAGTATTCTAAAATATTAAAGACATTTAAATTTATTCAAGTATCTAAAATAGCCTCTTTTGGCAGGATTGCTCCTTCATAGCATCTGAATGTGTTAATGATTTTTTATCTTATATGAGATTTCCTACTTATTTACTTTCTAACTTCTTCTTCATTCTCTTCTTCCTACTCCTTCATTCCTTCTCCTTTTAAATTCATTTTCATTTGTCAAATTTTTTTCTCTAAGTTATATTAGATATTAGAATTACTAATTCCTCCTTAGTTATGAAACATGTGAAAATATGTAATTATTACATATATAGACTTCAACAATAGGGGTTAGAACAGAGTCTTTCTGACCCTCACATCTATACACCCTTCGAAATGAGCCAGATCTTATCTTGTTCCCACATGCAGTGTTCTGGCTTAGTCTGGCCAACCCTGCCTACACTACTACCAACCTATAGTCTTCTGCCAGCACCCACACAGTCTACCCGTTAACACACAAAACTATCCCAAAATATATCAAACCTCTCAACCCAAGCAGATCTACAACTATTCTCCAGGCTTGGACCACGATGAACATCCTGAATACCAGCCCAATACTTTCTTCCTACGTGACTTCATTCTTCCTAAGACATTTCAATCCCCCAGGCCCAACCCACCTGCACATCTTATTATGATCAGAGCTACTCTGCCCATATCCAACATATAAATAACAAAATAAGTCCACTTGTCCAGACCTCAAAACAATATGAAAGATCAAGCCATTTAGCTCCTTCTAAACCTACCACTCCTACAAAAGAACTAAAGGAAAATAAATGCCTGAGTGATGCCCATAAAACACAAACATAAGGCTGATAGAAATGATAACAATAATCCAGAACTTGTAAATGGAATGCAAGAAAGATAAACATTGAGGAAACTCAAGATGAAATGAAGATGTAATTGGAAAATCCAGTAACAAAACTTGATAAGCAAAATAAGAACTTTACCATAGAACAAATAAGGTAGAAGAGAGACCATCAAGACTAAGCAATAAATCACAGGACCTAGACTATATGCAAACAATATGAAAACATTTAAAGAAACACACAAGAAAGAAATATATAGGAAATGTGGAACACCATGAACAGATGAAATTTTTGAATTATAGGCATTAATAAGGGACAGAAGTCACTAGTTCAGCTTGAAGGGTCACTATTCTCTTCTATGAGGTTCAATGTGATTGGTTTTATGTTGAGGTCTTTGATCCATTTGGACTTGAGTTTTCTGCATGGTGGTAGATGTGGATCTATTTTAATTCTAATCGATGTTGATATCCAATTATGCCAGTACTATTGTTAAATATTCTACTTTTTACATTTTAAATTTTTAACTTCTTCAACAAAAATCAGGTGTTGGTAGGTGAATGGATTGAGTTTCAGGTCTTCTTTTCAATCCCATTGATCCTCCTGTCAGTTTTTATGCCAATACCAGGCTGTTTCTAGTACTGTAGCTCTGTAGTAGAGTTTGAGGTCAAGGATTGTGATGCCTCCAGAAGATCCTTTATTGTACAGATTGTTTTGGCTATCCTGAGCTTTTTCTTTTCCATGTGAAATTGAGTATTATTCTTTGGTGAACTGTGAAAAATTTTGCTGGGATTCTAATGGGCATTGCATTGAATCTGTAGTTTGCTTTTGGTAAGATCGCATTTTTACTATGTTAATTCTCCCTATCCCAGAGCGTGGGTGATTTTTCCATTTTCTGGTATCTTCTTCAAGTCTTTCTTCAAAGATGTAAAGTTCTCATCATATAAGTCTTCCACTTATTTGGTCAGAGTTACTCCAAGGTATTTTATATTATTTGTGGCTATTGTGAAGGGAGATGTTCCTCTTCTTTCTTTCTCAGTCTGCTCATCATCTGTGTAAAGGAAAGCTACTGATTTTTTGAGTTAATTTTGTATCCTGCTACATAATTAAATGTAGTTATGAGTTGAAGGAGTTCTTTAGTAGAATTTTTGTGGTCATTTATGCAAACTACCATACCATCAGCAAATAGTGAGAGTTTATGATTTTCATTCATTTGATCTCTTTTTGTTGTCTTATTTCTCTAGCTAGAACCTCAAATACTATATTGAATAGATATGTAGAGTGTGGACAAACATGTTTTGCTCCTGATTTCAGTGGGATCATTTTGAGTTGCTCTCCATTTACTGTGATGTTGACTGTTGACTTGCTGTATATTGTCTTTATTATGTTTAAGTATATTCCTTTTATACCTTGATCATGAAGGGCTGTTGTATTTGGTCGAAGAATTTTTCATCATCTAATGAGATGATAATTTTTTCCAGTTTGTTTATGTGGTGGATTACATTGACTTTGCTTCTTTTTGTTCTAGTGTTTTCAGGTGTTCTGTTAACTCATAAGTGTAGGATTTTTTCCAGCTTCTTTATTAGGCATTTCCTCTTAACATTGCTTTTATTGTGTCCCATAAATTTGGGTATGTTGTGTGGTCATTTTCATTATTAGGAAGTCTTCAATTTTTTTAATTTTTTTCTTCATTTCTTCCTTGACCGATTGGTTATTCATGTGAGTATTGCTTATTTTTCATGTGTTTGTTGGCTTTCTGAAATTAGTCTTGCTGTTGAATTCTAATTTTAAGCCATGGTGATCTAACAAGATACATGGGGGTATTCCAATTTCTTCATATCTGTTGAGGTTTGCTTTGTTACCAAGTGGGTAGTCAATTTTTGAGAAGGTTCCATGGTGTGCTGAGAAGAAGTTATGTTCATTTATGTTTGAATGGAATGTTCTATAGATGTCTGTTATGTCCGTTTGACTCAAAACAACTCTTAGTTCCCTTATTTCTCTGTTAAGTTCCTATCTGGCAAACCTGTCTAGTGGTGAGTGTGGGTTCTTTGAGTCTCCCACTATTAGTGTGTGGGTATTAATGTGTGATTTAAGCTTGAGTAGTGTATAAGATATGAGGGTGCCTTTGTATTTGGGACATAGATGTTCAGAATTGATATTTTCTCTTGGTGGACTTTTCCTGTGACAATTGTGAAATGTCCTTGTTTATCTCTTTTGATTGATTTTAGTTTGAAGTCTATTTTGTTAGATATTAGGATAGCTACACCAGCTTGTTTCTTAGGTCTATTTGATTTGAAAGTTTCCCATCCCCTTACTATGAGATGATGTCAGTCTTTTAGATGAGGTATGTTTCTTGTATGTAGCAGAATAATGGATTCTGTTTTCATATCCAATCTGTTAGCCTGTGTCTTTTTATAGGTGAGCTGAGTTCATTTATATATGATTGCTAGTTCCTGTTTTGTTTTGTTTTGTTTTAGTTTTCATTGTTGGTGATATTATTGTGTGTGTTTTCCCCTTCTTTGGGATTTTCGGCTGTAAGATCGTCTATTGTCTGTGTTATTGGGGATGTAGATAAATTCCTTGGTTTGGAACTTTCCTTCTAGTACTTTGTGTAGTACTGAGTTTGTGGCTGGGTATTGGTTAAGTCTTGTTCTGTCATGGAATATCTTGTTTTTTTTTCTCTCTATGGTGATTGAAAAGTTTGCTGGGTATAATAGTGTGGGCTGGCATCTATGTTTTCTTAATGTCTGCATAACGCTTGACCAGGAACTTCGGGATTTCATTGCTTCCATTGAGAGGTCTTGTGTAATTTTGATATATCTGCCTTTATAAGTTACTTGGCCTTTTCCCTTTGCAGCTCTTATTACTCTTTCTTTATTCTGTATGTTTAGTGTTTTGATTCTTATGTGGCAAAGAGAGTTTTTTTACAATCTTAAATACATATAAATCAAGAGAGACACCTCATGCCCTATTTCATGTTTCATCTTCACCAATTATATTAGTTTTAAGTTCTAGATCTTTTGCTTTTGGAGAATGTAAAAATACGTACAAATTTCAAATCAATTGTTTTAATTTAATAAATTATGCATAGAATACTTTTTAAGTATCTGGGCAGATTTGAGTTTCCTACACATTGAAAACAATGATAAATCAATGAAAATGGGTGATGTATAGACATATTATTAAATAATGTAAAAAATCTAGAGAGCATTTGACAAATACATAAAGAATATATAGATTATCCTGAAATATCACATCATTTTATATGAGGACATTGAGCCTTTGATGATTTTAGTATCTGCCAGGGTTCCTGAAATGAGAATGAAATGAGTTCTCAGAAACTGAGGGATAACTGCAGTGATTTCTCCAGTCGTTTGAAGAATATGATATTGTGTTTTTACTATTATCCTCCTCAGTTGATGATATTTTATTGGCTTCTACTTGGCCATTCTTCACAGAAATAACTTTATAGGTCATGGAAACAATATGTGGATTCTGCCACATATAACTAAATCCATTATGCATTCCAGGTGGCTCTCTGTGAGTTCAAGGCCACCTTTGTCTGTAGAGCTAGTCCCAGGACAGCCAGAGCTGTTACATAGAGAAACACTGTCTCAAAAAATGTAAAAAGTGGTGCTTGCCTTTAATCCCAGCATTCCAGAGGCAGATCTCTGTGATTTAGAGGCCAGCCTGGTCTACAAGAGAAAGTTCTAGGACAGACAGGGCAGTTAAACAGAGAAACCCTGTCTTGAAAAACAAAACAAAACAAAAGAACAAAAAATACAGGTTCATCTTTCAATTACTATATTTATTAAATATATTTAGTTGGTATATTTTAGTAGTTCGCTTAATTTTACTACTCAGTTTCATGTGACCTTCACAGCTTGTCACCAGGGGCTGGATATTATTAGAATTCTAAATAAATAGGAATGAAGGCTAAAAATGATTAAATGAAAGGTTTCAGAATTTCAAAAATGTACTTAAAAATTCATTTCAGTTCTTTGGTTTACTTAAAGATGAATGTCATTTTAAAGCTCTTTTGAGGACTTGTGCAAGGCTTTCTTTATAATAAAACTATAATCTACTTCCATTAATTTACTTCCTACCTGACAAGTCTACAGCTTTTAATATCATGTAGATCACCTGATTATTATAATTTCAAATACTAATTTTATATTTATTTATTTATTTGGTTTTTGAGACAGGGTTTCTCGGTGGCTTTGGAGCCTGTCCTGGAACTAACTCTGTAGACCAGGCTGGTCTCGAACTCACAGAGATCCGCCTGCCTCTGCCTCCCGAGTGCTGGGATTAAAAGTAGGCAGACAGATCTCTGGGGTGAGTGAGTTTCCGACCCGCAGCAGCAGCCGGGGACAAGGAACTACTTCCTGCAGGGCCTATACTCCTGCATACTGCCTCTCTCATCCTATCTCACCCAGCGTGCATCCAGAACCCTCCCCAATTCTGCATCCCTGCCGTCATTGGGCACATAACAGCACCCAGCTCAGCCTGTCTGGGCACTGGGATCGAATTCAGAGGGCAGCCAGGTGGGCGGGAATTCCTTTGTTTCAATAGCCTGCCTGCAGCAAGCAAGGTAGGCGCTTTGTTTATGAGCTACCCAACCAGCATGGAGATCTGATCTCGGCACCAGGAGAGCCATCACTGGGGCACCTAAAGAGCCATCATGGGAGAGTGCAATCACTGGGAAGGTACATCAGTGGGCAAGGAGACCTGATCCTGTAAAAGAAGATCTTTAGGGGAGCATTCGGGGGAAGAGATGGGCAGGCGCCAATGCAAGAATTCACCCAACAATCTGAAAAACAACATGAAACCACCAGAACCCATTGACCTCACAACAGGAGGACATGAACACCTTAATCAAGAAGAAGTAGAAAAAATTGACTTTATGAAAGTGATTGACGTCCTTAAACAGCATGTAAAAAATGCCCTAATAGAAATGGATGAGAAGTATAACAGAAAGTTTGAAGAATTGAATAAATCAGTGAATGATACCCTAGGAAACCAAGGAGAAACAATCAAACAGATAATGGAAACAGTTCAAGACTTGAAAACTGAAATGGAGACAAGGAAGAAAACACAAACAGAGGGCCGGCTGAACATGGAAAATCTAAGTAAATGCATAGAGGTTACAGAAACAAGCATAACAAGCAGAATACAAGAGATAGAAGAAAGAATCTCAGATTCTGAAGATACCATAGAGAAAATAAACGCACTGATAAAAGAAAACAGCAAATACAAAAACTCTCATTACAAAACATTCAGGAAATTTGGGACACAATAAAAAGACCAAACCTAAGAATAATAGGAGTAGAAGAAGAAGAAGTGCAGCTCAATGGTCCAGAAAATATATTTAATAAAATTATAGAAGAAAACTTTCCCAACCTAAAGAAAGATGGACCTATGAAGGTTCAAGAAGCATACAGAACACCGAATAGGCTGGATCAAAAAAAAATCCACCTCACCATATAATAATCAAAACACAAAGCATACAGAATAAAGAAAGAATATTAAGAGCTGCCAAGGAAAAGGGCCAAGTTACTTATAAAGGTAAATCTATCAGACTTACACCTGACTTCTCTATGGAAACCATGAAAGCCAGAAGGTCCTGGATAGATGTTCTGCAGAAATTAAGAGACCATGGATGCAATACCCAGCCAAGCTTTCGTTCACTATAAATGGAGAAAACAAAATTTTCCAGGGTAAGAACAAATTTAAACAATACACAGCCACAAATCCAGCCTTACAGAAAGTAATAGAAGGAAAATCACTAACCAAGGAGTCCAACAATGACCACAATAACTCAGACATCTAGAGACCCTTCACCAGTGCAACTCAAAGAAGGGAAACACACAAAATCTATGACTAAAAAAGTGACTGGAGTTAACAACCACTGGTCATTAATATCAGTTAATGTCAATGGACTCAACTCACCTATAAAAAGGCACAGGCTAAGAGATTGTATACGAAAAGAGGATTCAACATTCTGCTGTTTATAAGAAACACACCTCAACCACAAAGACAGGCACCTACTCAGAGTAAAGGGCTGGGAAAAGGCTTATCAAGCAAATGGACCTAAGAAACAAGCAGGTGTGGCCATACTAATTTCTAACAAAGTTGACTTCAGACTTAAATCAATCAGAAGAGATGGAGAGGGACATTTTATACTCATAACAGGAACAATTCATCAGGATGAAGTCTCAATCCTGAATATCTATGCCCCTAATATAAAAGCACCCATGTACATAAAAGAAATATTACTAAAAATTAAGGCAGCCATCAAACCGCACACACTAATAGTAGGAGGCTTCAACACTCCTCTCTCACCAATGGACAGTTCAATCAGACAGAAACCTAATAAAGATATAAGAGAATTAATAGAGGTAATGGAACAAATGGACTTAACAGACATCTATAGAACATTCCAACCAAATAAAAAAGAATATACCTTCTTCTCTGAAGCTCATGGAACCTTCTCGAAAATTGACCACATACTCGGTAACAAAGCAAACCTCCACAGTTACAAAAATATATTAGTAACCACCTGTGTCTTATCAGATCACCATGGACTAAAGTTAGAATTCAACAACAATGCTACCCCCAGAAAGCCTACAAACTCATGGAAACTGAACAGTCAACTACTGAACCACACCTGGATCAAAGAAGAAATAAAGAAAGAAATTAAAATCTTCCTTGAATTCAATGAAAATAAAGAAACAATATACTCAAACCTATGGGACACTATGAAAGCAGTCCTAAGAGTAAAGCTCATAGCACTAAGTGCCCACTTAAAGAAAATGGAGAAAGCACACATTGGAGACTTAACAGCCCACCTGAAAGCTATAGGAAAAAAAAAGAAGCAGACTCACCTAGGAGGAGTAGAAGACTGGAAATAATCAAACTGAGGACTGAAATCAATAAAATAGAAACACAGAAAACAATCCAAAGAATCAATGAACCAAAAAGGTGGTTCCTGTAGAAAATCAACAAGATTGATAAACCCCTATCCAAACTAATCAAACGAAAGAGAGGGAATATGCAAATTAATTAGATCAGAAATGAAAAGGGGGACATAACCACAGACACAGGGGAAATTCAGAGAATCATTAGATCTTACTACAAAAGCCTGTATGCCCCAAAACTGGAAAATGTAAAAGAAATGGACACTTTTTTAGATAAATACCATATACCAAAATTAAACCAGGAACAGGTGAACAATCTAAATAGACCTGTTAGTCGCGAAGAATTAGAAACTGTTATCAAAAACCTCCCTACCAAAAAAAGCCCAGGACCAGATGGTTTCTTCTTTTTTTGTTTGTTTGTTTGTTTTTTTTTTTTTTTGTTTTCTGAGACAGGGTTTCTCTGTGGTTTTGGAGCCTGTCCTGGAACTAGCTCTTGTAGATCAGTCTGGTCTCGAACTCACAGAGATCCGCCTGCCTCTGCCTCCCAAGTGCTGGGATTAAAGGCGTGTGCCACGACCGCCCGGCGACCAGATGGTTTAAATGCAGAATTCTACCAGAACTTCCAAGAAGACCTAATACCTATACTCCTTAATGTATTTCACAATATAGAAACAGAAGAGTCGTTGCCAAATTCCTTTTTTGAAGCTGCAGTTACTCTGATACCAAAACCACACAAAGACTCAACCAAGAAAGAGAATTACAGGCCAATCTTGCTCATGAACATCGACGCAAAAATCCTCAACAAAATACTGGCAAACCGAATCCAAGAACACATTAGAAAAAAATTATCCATTATGATCAAGTAGGCTTCATCCCAGAGATGAAGGGCTGGTTCAACATATAAAAATCTATCAATGTAATCCATCATATAAATAAACTGAAAGAAAAAACATATGATCATTTAATTAGATGCTGAAAAAGCTTTTGTCAAAATTCAACATCCCTTTATGATAAAAGTCTTGGAGAGATTAGGGATACAAGGGTCCTACCTAAATATAATAAAAGCTATTTACAGCAAGCCGACAGCTAACATTAAATTAAACGGAGAGAAACTCAAAGCCATCCCACTAAAATCAGGAACACGACAAGGCTGTCCACTCTCTCCATACCTCTTCAATATAGTGCTTGAAGTTTTAGCAATAGCAATAAGACAACATAAGGGGATCAAGGAGATTCGAATTGGAAAGGAAGAAGTTAAACTTTCATTATTTGCAGATGATATGATAGTGTACATAAGCGACCCCAAAAGCTCCACCAAAGAACTCCTACAGCTGATAAACACATTTAGTAATGTGGCAGGATACAAGATCAACTCCAAAAAGTCAGTTGCCCTCCTATACACAAAGGATATGGAAGCAGAGAGGGAAATGAGAGAAGCATCACCCTTCACGATAGCCACAAACAGCATAAAATACCTTGTGGTAACTCTAACCAAGGAAGTAAAAGATCTATTTGCCAAGAACTTTAAGGCATTGAAGAAAGAAATTGAAGAGGATGCCAGAAAATGGAAGGATCTCCCTTGCTCTTGGATTGGGAGGATCAACATAGTAAAAATGGCAATTCTACCAAAGGCAATTTATAGATTCAATGCAATCCCCATCAAGGTCCCATCAAAATTCTTCACTGACCTTGAGAGGACAATAATCAACTTTATATGGAAAAACAAAAACCCAGGATAGCCAAAACAATCTTATACAATAAAGGAACTTCTGGAGGCATTACCATCCCTGACTTCAAACTCTATTACAGAGCTACAGTAATGAAAACAGTGTGGTATTGGCATAAAAACAGAGAAGTTGACCAATGGAATCAAATAGAAGACCCAGATTTTAACCCACAAACCTATGAACACCTCATTTTCGATAAAGGAGCTAAAAGCATACAATGGAAGAAAGAAAGCATCTTCAACAAATGGTGCTGGCACAACTGGATGTCAACCTGTAGAAGAATGAAAATAGACCCATATCTATCACCATGCACAAAACTCAAGTCCAAATGGATCAAAGACCTCAATATCAATCTGAACACACCGAACCTGATAGAAGAGAAAATGGGAAGTACCCTATAACAGATGGGCACAGGACATTGCTTCCTATGTATAACCCCAGCAGCACAGACATTAAGGGCAACATTGAACAAATGGGACCTCCTGAAACTGAGAAGCTTCTGTAAAGCAATGGACACTGTCACTAAGACAAAAAGGCAACCCCCTGACTGGGAGATCTTCACCTACTCCGCAACAGACAAAGGTCTGATCTCCAAAATATATAAAGAACTCAAGAAACTAGACTTTAAAATGCTAATTAACCCAATTAAAAAAATGGGGCATGGAACTGAACAGAGAATTCTCAACTGAAGAAGTTCAAATGGCCAAAGATACTTAAAGTCATGCTCAACCTCCTTAGGGATCAGGGAAATGCAAATCAAAACAACTTTGAGATATCATCTTACACCTGTCAGAATGGCTAAAATAAAAAACACCAATGATAGCCTTTGCTGGAGAGGTTGTGGAGGAAGTGGTACCCTCATCCATTGCTGGTGGGAATGCAAACTTGTGCAACCACTTTGGAAATCAGTGTGGCATTTTCTCAGGAAATTCGGGATCAACCTACCCCTGGACCCAGCAATACCACTCTTGGGAATATACCCAAGAGATATCCTATCATACTACAAAAGCATTTGTTCAACTATGTTCATAGCAGCATTATTTGTAATAGCCAGAACCTGGAAACAACCTAGATGCCCTTCAATGGAAGAATGGATGAATAAAGTGTGGATTATATATATATTAGAGTACTACTCAGCGGTAAAAAACAAGGACTTCTCGAATTTTGCATGCAAATGGATGGAAATAGAAAACACTATCCTGAGTGAGGTAAGCCAGACCCAAAAAGAGGAACATGGGATGTACTCACTCATAATTGGTTTCTACCCATAAATAACGGTCATTGAGTCTATAATCTGTGATCCTAAAGAAGCTAAATAAGAAGGTGAACCCAAAGATAAACATATAGTTGTTATCCTGGATATGGAAAGTAGACAAGATTTCCGGGCAAAAAATTGGGATATTGGGGGTGGGGTGGGAGCGGGGTAAGGGGAGATAGGGAGAGAAAAGGAAGAAGGGGAAAATGGGGGGAACTTGGGGAAACGGGATGATTGGAAGAAAGGAAGGTTGGATAGAGGAGCAGGGAATCACATAACTTAATTAAGGGAGCCATCTTAGGGTTGGCAAGAGACTTGAACCTAGAGGGGCTCCCAGGTGCCCAGGGCGATGTCCCCAGTTAGCTCCTTGGGCAGCTGAGGATAGGGAACCTGAAATGACCCTGTCCTATAGCCATAGTGATGAATATCTTGCATATCACCATAGAACCTTCATCTGGAGATGGATGGAGATAGAGACAGAGACTCACACTGGAGCATCAGGCTGAGCTCCCAAGGTCCCAATGAAGAGCAGAAGGACGGAGAACATGAGCAAGAAGTCAGGACCACGAGGGGTGCACCCACCCACTGAGACAGTGGGGCTGATCTATTAGGAGCTCACCAAGGCCAGCTGGACTGTGGCCGAAAAAGCATGGGATAAAACCTGACTGTTTGAACATGGTGGACAATGAGGTCTGATGAGAAGCCAAAGACAATGGCACTGGGTTTTGATCCTACTTCATGTTCTGGCTTTGTGGGATCCTAGCCAGAATGGATGTTCACCTTCCTAGACCTGGATGCAAGGGGGAGGACCTTGGACTTTCCACTGGGCAGGGAACCCTGACTGCTCTTTGAACTGGAGAGGGAGGGGGAGAAGAGTGGGGGGGAGGAGGAGAAGAGTGGGAGGAGGGGGAGGGAAATGGGAGGCTGGGAGGAGGCGGGAATTTCTTTTCTTTTTCTTTCAATAAAAAAAATCAACCTCAATTAACAAGACTGCTGATATAAAATTTCATAAAAATCTGAAAATATAGCTAAAATTATTTTGCTTAATTAATAAATATTATTTTCTGTTAAAAAAGTAGGCAGACAATATGTGAACACATATTCACTATAAGAATATTAACTAGCAAGGTATGATACATGGTTTCCTAGCACTAAGATTAGCATTCCACATGTAACAGGAGTACCCTTCCAATTAGCAACCCAAAAGCCTTACTTTTGTAGATGATCATCTCACATGTTTGATTTTATGATCTGTATATCAAGAAAACGTAGTTTTTACAGGAAGATATTGTAATAGGATGTCCCAGATCTTGTTACCCTTCTGAAGTACTGACTCTACAAAATTATAAGAATTTTAATACCTTCATGAGAACTCATGAAACAAGAGGTTTCATTACCCAAGGTGAGCAAAACAGTGCAACAATCTGGGTAAAATGCAAGTTTTCTTTAACAGTGACCATCCCAGTTTCAAGATGGACTACTGTTGGGAGCTGTGAGACCCCAGATCCTGCATTTCTTGTAATCCCCTGATCTGAGTGCTTATAGCTGCTCTGAACACGAGACCTTCAGCAGTTCCCGAAGGCAGGAGAGTGGTTTCTCGTGGGTTTCCTGGGGCATGGCTATCTCTATATAATCTGCCCCTGAACACAATAAAGGGGGCATTCTTGGGGAATTCAAGGATGACCCCTGTCGCTGTCTTTCACGGGGGCTGTCGCAAACACAGGGGTGCCGTGCGCGGAAATTACCCAGTTCTCGAGCTTCAGGCAAGGGAGCTGGAGGTTAAAATACACAGACACACACAGACGTGCATTGAAGCCCTTGGCTTGATGTTGTGGAATGTTACATTAACTATGTAAAGGTGTGTTGCTTTTGTTTATGCTACATTTGTTTAATTATGTAAAGATGTGCTGTTGTTTCACCTTGTCTGTCTGTGGAACTTGATTTTTCTAATAAAAACGTGATTGGCCAATAGCTAGCTAGGCAGTAGAGCGATAGGCGGGGCTGGCAGGCAGAGAGTATAAATACTGGAGAAATCTAGGCTCAAGGAACGAGAGAAGAAAGAACTAGGGAGAAGGAAGACCTCTTCACCGCCAGAAGCCAGGCGGCCTCCAAGCAGCCAGACCCGGATGAAACCGGTAAGTAAGCTCCAGAGAATGAAGGAAAGGTTCATTTTTGACCCGAGGCAAAAGGTAGATAAGAAGAAAGGTAAGGCTAAGATAAGGCTGAGCATTCCTAACTAATAACAAGTCTCCATATCAGGACTTGGGAGTTGGTGGCCGGCTGCAGTTTGATCCCTAGCACTAGAGGCAGAGTAAGCATACCTGTATTTCCAGCACTCTGAAAATAGAGGTAGGAGGTCAGAAATCTAACATTATTCGCAGTTAAAGTTCAAGGCTCACTGCAATACATCTGTGAATCTTTATCCCTGCCCCACAAGAAGAAGGAATCTGTCATGTGAGTCATATGACAACCCAGTAATCCAATTTGAGGACAAAATACTAAATTAATATTAAAATGCGAAGGGTTTGCTTATTTTCAAAAGGAAACAGGTTTATTTGAAGGCTAAAACTACAAGATCAGTTTTTTTTTCATTTGTTTCTCCTCTGTTGAGTACACCTTGAGCTGCTTCATAACCTCCTGCCATGTGGTGGTAAGGCTGGGATAATAACAGGAGGGAGAAAACCATGAGAAAACAAAAAACAAGATAGGAATTCAGGAGTCAGGCTTTCTCTAACAATGCACCACCAAGTGAGCTAAATGGAGTCTGACAAGTATTACACATGATAGTCCCAAAAAGGTGACCCACTTGACACAGTCACCTTGTAGTTTTCTCTACTACTACTGTTTTCACTACCTATCAACATCCCCACACTGAAAACCAAGGTTCCAACATATGAACCTTGAGAGACTTCACTCAAATTATATCCAGTCCATAGCATAGGATAATCATAAAGAGGCAACTGTTGAAAGAGCCCACTCATACATAGTATCTAAATTAACTAAATTCATAGACAAAAGGGGAAATGAGGTTTATCTAGGTGTAGAGAAAAGGAAAGCAGTAGTTGTTCAGTATTGTGTATAGTTTTAGTCATGCAAGATGAACATATTCTAAATACAGAATTACCATGATGTCTCTGTTATTAATACTGTGACATTTTTAAAGAGGTGCATATCAACTTCAAAATTGTTATGATGGTATTTTTAGTATATTTTAATAACAAAAATGGTTTGATTTGTGTTGAAAATATATAAACATACCTCCTTGATGTTCCTTAATTGTAGTAGTTGCTGACTTATGATATAGACTCTTGTCCACTTTGTCCACTGGCTATCTCTTTTTGTCAGAGCTCACAGATTCTGACTCCACTACAACCCCTTTCCAGCTTGGGCTTACATTTTCTTTTCGACCTGCATTCCTATCTGAAAGCAGTGGAATTTAGAGGGTATACTTTAAGCCTGATCCCACAGTCTCGGAAAGTTTTCCTGTCAGATTCAGACAAGGCCTTACGGGAATTGTGCAGATTTCTTATATCTTCCTTTGCTAAAATATGCTTCCCTCAACTTCCTTACATAGACAATGATCTGTCTCTCCTAAAAACAATCTTTTTTTTTTTTTTTACAAATTTAGAGAAATTTTTGAGCTTACGTAGAGGACCATGGTTGAGGAAAGAAGTCAAAACTTCCCATATTACTGTCAAACTCTCCTGTGCATGAAGGAGCATAATTGAGTCTCTTTAGAACAGAGGGATTCAACATGGGATCACCAGTGTGTAAGATACAAAACCTACTTTGTTTGTGAACCTGAAGTTTTTAGAGTTAAGCACAAAAAAGAAGAATAAAAATGGTTCCATAGCAGTGGTAATCTAGACATTTGCTTTCTACACAAATTGAAGAAAGCACAAAAACAATATTTATTCTTTTACTTGGGCTCTCTAGATTATTAGAACAAAGGATATGAAAACTATAAAATATATTAATATATAAAAATATAATTATCATATATATTAAATAAATAAATAAATATTATATTTGGTAGACATAAACACTTATTATGTCAGGTTTTTTATTTTTATGTTCTTGGTTTTGGGGGGCAGGGTCTCTAACATAGCACTGGCTGTCCTGGAACCTCACTAAATAGATAAGCAGGCTTGAACTCGTAGAGGTCTGCCAGTGCTGTTATTACAGGATAGCACATGTTTGGCCCATGTTTTAAAAATAATAAAGACAGCCAAGTTACCCCCGAAATACTGATAACCTGCTAGTCAGTCCTATGGCTTACAAGTTAAAGTAGACCCAGAAAAACCTGTCTTTCTTTGGAAGCAATGACCAGTAGTTACTTGGCCAACAGGCAGAGTCCCCTATTCCTTGATGAAAGCGTGGAAACGCTGGTCCTGCTGTCTGTAAAAGAACCTGAAGCCGCAACAACAGGGTAAATCAACCCAGCCACAATGAGCCAAACAAGCAAATGATGAGGCTAAATATCCTCCTGATACCCCTTTTTTATCTGGGCTGCTACCTGAAGGTGCAGCCCACAACTGAGGTGGCCTTTCAAAAGCCAATTAAAGCAATCAGGATACTTTTTCAGGTGTGGCTCCCTACTCATGTAATTTTAATTTGTAGCAAGTTAAACATAAAACCAACCACAATTACCACTCAAGATTGAACGTACCTGACTGACGTACCTGATGATAGCTATAAAGCAGTATTTTCTGGTTATTCAGATGTCTCTTGAATTAGAATGGCAAACTGTCCATTGATCTACCCATCTCTGATTCTAAGTACGTAGCCGTAACTTCCGAACACCTTTCATCTGCTGTGTGTTACCTCAGTTCTAACAGAACTTCAGATAGAGCAGATAAGTGCAGGTAAGTATGTGAAAAGTAACTAGGAAAAGATAAAGTGCTGTAAAAGGCCAGAAAACAGACTACCAAACTGAAGTTAGGAGCAGCACACACTACCACTGTAACAATAAGAAATAAAAAGGAGTTACTAAGAAGTTTTACGGAAAAAAAAATAATGGAAAGTGAAGACTAGTGGCAATTTGCAACACCTATAACTGTTTTGAATGTAAAGAAGACAGAGAATCATAATCAAGTCAGGTAACTAGGTCACTGTACATTCATAAATCAGTCTTTGTTGCTTGCTCTACACAATTTGAACAACAATTTTTACAGAAATAATTTAACCCTAGAAAATGAAAAATACATTCTCGCTTTATCTACTATGTAATTCAAAATAATATGAAGTTTTAATGTTGGTGTTATTAACGGACTATTTCTTTTGTCTTGTTTGTAATAAAATGCCATAAGTACCACTTTTTCCAAATATAACTCTTAAAGTATTACCCAAAACTACAAACTGTATAAATTTATTGAAATCACCTTGCAAAATGATTGTTTCATACTCTCTTTCACATTTCTTACCTCCAATATTCACCCAATTGTCATGATAAACATTATTTCTATTTAATGGCTTATCATATTTAAGGGTTCCTTATTCAAATTCCAAGTCCAGCAGCAAATCTTAGATCTGTTATCTCAATAACATGCCAAGCAACTGTGAGAATCTCCTAGAGAGCTAGATTTTATAAACATTCAAATATATCCTTTTCTACTACCTTGTTAAGCGTTATGCTTTCTTGTTACTAGCAGAAAAATTTACTAAAGAGACAACCACCTATAGATGAATCTATTTCTCCTCTGCTCAAGTCTAAACAGTAGTTCAAAATTCTATGTTGAGGATTGAAGTGATATTCATCTTTTCTGAGCTATAAGTGATCTTTATCTCAGTCTTGCATAAACCAATGAAATAATATGCTCAATAATAAATGAAATCAATAACTTAAGCTGAAAGGCAGTACCCTTACACTTTTGGAATATCAAAAAAATGTTTTTACCTCAAACTATTTTCTAGAGGCACTGCATAAGAATATTTATTATTCCATGTTGGTTTGTATTTTTCCTTGTTGATATACTACTTGACCAGTGGTTACTCAACTTAAAACATATCAGTGCCATGACTATAAAAATATCTCATATGAAGCAGACTACCTTTATTCAGTTATCACAGTTCATATTTGAATGTTAAGACTTTTGAATATAGGCTATAAAATAGATAAAATATCACTATTAGCTTTACTGGTTATAATGATCAATTTTTATTATATAAAAAGTGCTATTCATTAGAAAATGTTGAGTATGCATTTAGGTTGTGTGTGTGTGTGTGTGTGTGTGTGTGTGTGTTTAAAATACAAGAGAGAAGATGAGAAAGATAAAGGAAAAATTGTGTGTGGAAAATTTTAATTCTACCAGTAGAGTTTTGTGATGCTGTTTATTGTACTGAACTTTGAGCTATTCTGAGATGATTGAAATTTTTGAGGTGCAGATTTGAAGTGAGAAAGAGGAAATTCTTCAGGACTTTTGGGTGGGTCAAAGATGTTGTTTGTAAATGCAAATTAGCCTGAAATAGTATTAGAAAATATGTCTGAAACAGCATTAGGTATAAATTCACTGGAATTTCACCTACTGTATCATGTACAGTGTTCCTTAGGATTTTTGAAAATAGTTATTTATTTACTTATTAATTTTTCAGTGTTAGACAGTGAACATAAGACTTTTGCCAGCTAAATAAGCACTCCAAAGATAAGCTATATCCCCAGCATTTTAAAAATAGATTTTAAAATTTAGTCTTTGAGAATTCCTTGCATGTATAAAATGAATATTGATAATATCCACCCGTCATTCTCCACACTACCCCTTCATTTTACTTGAGAGGAGACTCTCCTATGTCCTTGAATTCTCCTGGCCCTCTTATCTCTTATCTCCACAAAGCATCCTAAATTTGTACCACTATGCCGTACCACTTTAATATTTTTTATCTATCAAATTTCAAAGTTTCCATTTGTGAGAATATATTGAGGCAATATGTAAAAAATTATTTGGTCATTACTTTTCTAAATGTTGTCTATGATTTCCCTAGAATGAATTAAAATCAAATCTATTTATTCCTGAAAAGCAAGGAAATATTTTAAAATTCTTCCAAAAAATTACTAAATTTCTTTCTATTGTGAACATATATATTTGCACACTTTTGGATCAAAATGTTTTTATGTGTGTCATAAATGTCAGTTGATGACATTCAAATCGTGCAAAATGACAACAGTTGCTTATAGTCATTATAAATTGAGCCTGTTCTCCTCCATTTCAAAGCATTACAGTAAAGCTATGAGGGAATAATTCCCATATAATGTCTATTATCAGAGCTTTGTTTTAGGAAGATTCAACTTGATTTATGGATATGAGATAGTAGATGCTAGGTGCTCAACTCAGTTTCTACACTGAGAGCTTAGTACCAACCTATTACCATCATTTTAAAAAGTGTCCATATCATGTAACCCTCCGTATTTCTGATACCATGTATGCAGAGAGTTAGATGTGATGTAATTTGAGAGACACTATATCTATTTCCTGACAGGTATTTTTCTGATGGGCAAAATATTCCTTTGTGGGAAATGCCTTGAAGCTTTAGGTCCTTGTCAATATATAATACAATTAAATGCCACGGACTTGTCCAATTTTCATGTATGCACACTGGTGAAGTGGCTGTGTCTTCAAAAGTCCCCATCTTCATTTTAATATTATTTTCCTTATGACTTTGGCCCTTTGGGTATGTTCATGAAGACAATAAAAAAAACGACTTCAAAAATGAGAGGTTATCTTCCATGATTATAGAACAAGTCATCTTAACTAGCAAATATGCTACCTTTGTTTTTGTGATCCACAGAAGAATGTAATCAAGCAAAATTTGTGTGCATTGTTCTTTTTTATTCTGGGGAACATCTGAAATCAAATGCTATCTGAAACAACAAAAGTGGACTTTTTGGTCAAAATCATTGCATATTTTAATTCCTTTTCAATACACAAAAAAGATATTACTGAAATTTTATTTTTCTTTAGTATTTTAACAGCCACTTGATAGTGCCTCAATCACTTGCTAGCTACCATGTCCCTATGAAGAGCTATAAATGAGGATTGTGATTTATATGATTTATCTTTTTAAATGCAAGACAACAGTTACAACAAATAACATTTCAGCCAATGTCTTTGTCTAAACCTAATTCTTTAGGATTTACGGGAACTTAAATTGCACTGCAGAGGTTTTGTTTTGTTTGGTTTTGTTTTTCTTTCCTTTTTTTTTTCCCAGGCAAGATAGCAAGGATGCAAACTCCCATACTATGTGGGCATTGGCTATGGGCCTGTCCAAGAAAATGTAAATTATCAGTTTAGATTTTGTTCAGGCCCAGTGTTCTAAATGAAGTTCTCTAAGGGTAGAGGTACCCACAAGCATGTCGGAGAATAGCAGCTGAGGTAAGCTGGACCCTGGGAGCATTTTTTAGAATTATATTTGTCTTTTCTTTTCACCTTCTTGAATCATTGCTAAAATGGTAATTTTGTTTATGCTATAATAATAATGTTGATAACATTGTTAATCATATATTTAGTTTTCTCTGGTAGTTATTAGTAATAAACAAATGGTCAACTAATGGGATTACTTTTTATATATTCACTGTGCATTGTACTGGTTCTATAAATTTTTTTCTTACAAATATACATTATGTTTTTATGATGTCTTCCAAGTTAATAGGATTTTGGCTAATAACTTTTCTTAGTATAAATATATATATAATAAGGAGAAATAATAATTTCTCATTTAAAGAAAGTTTGTTTCATGAATGAGAAAAATCACATAAAATAATTTATATAACTTTTATTTTCAATTGCTTTCATACTAAAATAGCAAAAACTTAATGACTACATAATAATATCTTGCAATATCTCACAGATCTGTATGTGCAAATTACAGGTACCACAAAGCAACATCAGGTTGCCCACTAAGCCTATAATTCCTTAGTAGAGAGTATAATATCAAAACTGGGAAACTGGTGGTCATAGAGGCTCATGTCTGTTTGGAGGGTAGTATCTGAAGCAAGAGGACTGCCAATAGTTTGATGTCAGAGATTCTGTCTCAAACAAGTTAAACAACAGGAAGAAATTGCATTTTTAAATGTGTTTGTTGAGATCAATGGATTTGTTCAAATGCTTATCTGCATGACCATAATTATATTAAAAATTATATTAAAAATTTAGAACAAGTCCCAAACACCTAACCTTTTCGTCCCGCCTTGCTTATTATGTAACTGAGATCAATTTCCTTCTATATTTCTATCATTTTATGTATTTGAGAGGATTATAAAAGGTAGAACCATAAAAGTGTATGCTTTTGTAACTGAATGTGTTCTTACTCAGTAGCACGGCCTTGAGCTCCAGACAAGTTGGTAGTATATCAATAGTTTGTTTCTTCTTATCCCATGGTACAAATATCCCACATTTTACTGAAATATTTGTCTACGTGAACCAACATTTTGTTTCTTCTTATCTCAGGGAATGAATGTCCTACAGTTTGCTAAAACATTTGTCCATTGTTGAAATATCTTGCTTGTTTCTACTTGGGAACTTCTACAAACTAAATTGCTGTGAATTATTATGTAGAGAGGTTTTGTGTGTGTGCCTGTGTAGATATAAAGTCTCATTTCTGGGCTAACTGTACAGAAGTGCAATTGCTGTGCTACTTGGTGAGTTGAAGTTTGTTTTGTCATTTTAAAACTTCCAAATATTTTGTAGTTTCTATACAATATTATATTTCTGATAACATTTATCAATAATCTAATTTCTTTGCACTATTAATGACTATCTGACATTATAACTTTATTATTTACTTTACATTTTAGTATTTATGCCATGGCATTTCACAATAGTTTTAAATTAATTATCAATTGCCTGAGTTTAATGATGTTGAATTTCTTTCTGTGTATTTGTTTATTGGATGGCCATATATCTTCTTCAGGGAAATGTCACTAGTTAGCCTATGTCTCTTTTTTATCTGTTGGGGGATGGCACTTAGCCTAGGATGCATACATTCATCCACACATAGCGCATACATTCATCCACGCACAGCACTCAGGCAGTGAGCCACACTCCCACCTTAATATGCTGTCTTAACCGTTTAGTTTTAAGGGTTTTCCAGACATATTCAGTATTACTCTTATCAAATGTGATTTAGAAACATCTTTGCATAACCAATTGGTTTTACTTTCATTATTGTGACAAGATTTCTTTTCATTTTTGAATGAAGTCTCCATTGAGAATTGTATGGGTTACGCTTAAGGTATAATATCCAATAACTCTTCATCAAATGGAATGTACACAGAGCATTCTCCTATATTGTCTTGGAAAAGGTTTGTAATTTAAAGTTTTATAGGGAATGTATGCTGTTTGAATTTAGTTATATATAAAATGTGAGGGTTAAGTCACAATTCAGTTTTCCCTCTAATAAATCGTTAGTAGTAGTTTGTTTTAAAATCCACCTCTCTCTATTGATATGCTTTTTTCTTTCAAATGCTTTTATTAGTACTTTATTGTAAGTTTAATTTTTATTTCCCTGAGAATTTCATACATGTATAAAGTTTATGATCATTCCTAACTCTCATTTTTGTCTAACCAATATCCAAATTCCCCCAGGAAAGCCCAATTACAGTTCCCTTTCAAAGTCATATTCTTCTTTTAAAAATATCTACGTTTAGCTTGCTAAGTCCAATTAGTGTTTTCCATGAGAGTGAAAGGTCATCTAGTAGGGCATGGGTAATCTATCAGTGGCTACCTCCAGGAAAAGGAGAGATAGACGAAGAGAAAGAGAGAGAGGTCTTCTTCCCCCCTGCACCTATCAACTGCTTAGTTTTTCAGCTAAGAGTGGAGCCTCAGGAGGCCTTCCTCAAACCCATGCATCCATGCTAAAATCTCTTATTGGCTAGATCTTCTGGAAGTAATCACAGCTCCTACGAGTAGGTGTGTGCAATGTCCATGTCATGTCAAGAAGATAGCATTTCACAGCTTCCCTCATATCCTATAACTCTGTTAAATATTAGTTATCCATACTATATAGAGGCGTGTCTACTGTCTTCTACTCTGTTACCTTCATGTATGTGATGTATGTGTCTATTTACTTGCCATTATCTCTCTCCATGCTCTCTCTCTCCATTTTCTTTCTCTCTTTCTCTCTCTCTGTCTCTCTCTCTCTCTTTCCCCAATCCTTCTCTCTCTGCCACACCCTAGATGTTAATATATGTATATATCCATCCATACATCCATATAGCTATCATCTCTCTGTCTGCCTCTCTGTCTGTCTATCTATCCATCTATCTGGGTGGAATATTGAAAGGACGAATGTGAGTATGGGTGTAAGTCATGAAATTAGAGAGTGAAGTATGAGGTGATTTTTAAAAGGTACTGGAGGAGCAGGGGGAGAAAACCTGAACACATGCCCATAAAAGCTGAAGGGAGACTACTGTCGGGTATAAGTGAACAAGTGGGGCAAAGAAGATGAAGAATAAGATAAGGGGAGGGGAATCAATGACAATATGCTTAGATTTCACTGTGTAGTGCCGACTAGAATAAAACATGGGATCATCACTCTTTTGTCTTTATGTGTTACAATTCCTCGTATATAATATAATGTACTGCTACAAGATTATTTTGCATTCTTAGTGACCATTTCATCATCACATATTTCTTTGTGAATATTTATTTACATTCAGATGACTACATATATTATCTGATATTAATGTAACTAAGCAAGCGTTTTGTATTAGCATATTTTCATTTTCTGTCACTGCTATATCAAATCATAATAAGAAGCTTAAACAATACAGTATTATTTTGTAATTTGCAGAAATCAGAGATGCTACAAGATTAAAATTGTGTTTTCAGTATAACTGCATGCCACAGTTAATCATATAATGAAGAATCTGCTTCTAGTCTCTTTAGCTAATTAGCTGTTCTCAATTGGGGGAGAAAGAAACCAATTTCCTTTCCATTCATCACAACAAGTAAATTTTTACTTTTTCTGTTTTAGAACATAAGAAAAGAACATATGTCAATTTGATAGATATACTGTTCCTATGGGTACTAGAATGCAGGGAGAAATAGAACTAAATGATTCAAACCTATCACTTTTTCCTAAAAGATAAAGGGCTTTATCAGACATGTGTGGGCCTTACTTAGTATGAGGGGATAAGACACTGGCCAATAGATGGAGAAAGACCAGTAGTCAAAGCAAAAATAGTGTCTGATAATCTATTTTGTTTCTTTATATCATATGTTAAAAGATGACTAGCATCTGTCTCCATCTGCTGCAAGAAGAAGCCACTCTAATGGTGACTGATTAAGACAATGATCTCTGACTGTAGCAAAATATCATTAGGAGTCATTTTATAGATAATTTTTAGAGTAGTAATATTTGGTTTTACCATAGTTCTCTGGGCTATCTACCCTCTGATTTTGGTCACCCAAGCAGTATTTGGTATTGCTTCTTTTCTCATGAAGTAGACATTAATTCAAATCAGAGATTGGTTGGCTATTCTCACAAGTTCTATCCTAGCATATTTTGCAGGTAGGACAGATTGTAGACAAAAGGTTTTATGGTTGGGATGGTGTTTATGTTTTGGTTGCCTGCAGGCTCCATGTAGGCACCAGATAAACTTCTCCATGTTTAACAAGATGTGTGAATGTTGTCTTCCAAAATGGAACACATTGCAGAGAGCAACCCTTTTTTTCAAAGCCTGTTTTTATTTTTTGATTTATTGGGAACTGTCAGACAACAACGCAACTGAATGTAACTCAATCATGCTACTGGAAACTTCATTTGGTGACAGAGATGGCTAGTTGTCAATCTACATCCCCATTAATAGAAGATATCATTAGGATCGCCTTCATATATTTCAAAAAGTTTCCATTGCACTAGACTTATATATTATCCCTCACTCAAATGCTTTTCAATTTCCTTACAATGTTTCCCTCTACCCTACTTCCCCACACCCTCCCCACCAGATCATCGCATTGCCAACCACATATGTCCCCACTCTGCAAATGAATTAATTACATTTCTCCTTCCCAGGAAGACCTATTTGTCTCCCCCTAGACCTTTCCTCTTTACCTAACCTCTCTATGTCTAGGGACACATTTACTTAATGGCTAATATCCATTTATAAATGGATACATACCATATTTATATCTTTCTGGGTCTGGGTTACTTCACTTAGAATTATTTTTTCTAGTTCCATCCATTTGCTTCCAAATTTCATGATGTCATTTTTTTAACCACCGAGTATTACTTTATTATATAAATTTACCAAATTTTCTTTATCTATTTTTCTGTTAAGTGACATCTAGGTTCTTTACAATTTATGGCTATTACGAATGAACACATAATGAACATGGCTGATCAAGTGTCCTTGTAGTAAGATGGAGTTTTCTTTGGGTATATGTCCAAGAATGGTAAAGCTGGATCGTGAAGGAGATCATTTTCCAATTTCCTAAGAAATTGCTGTATTGATTTCCATAGTAAGTACAAGTTTGCACTCACATGAGCAGTGGAGGGGTGTTCCCCTTTTTCTACATCCTTAAGAGCATGAGCTGTCATGTGTGTCATTGATCTTAGCCATTCTGACAGGTGTAAGATGAAATTTCAAAGTAGTTCTGCTTTTCATTTCCCTGATGAATGACGGAACTGAACATTTCTTTAAGTGTTTCTCAGTCATTTGACATTGTTCTATTGACAATTCTGTTTAAAACTATATTCCATTTTAAATTGGATTATTTTACTTTTTGACATCTAATTTCCTGAATTCTTTATATATTTTGGATATTAACCCTCTATCAGATGTATAATTGGTTTTAAAAATTCCATTCTGGAGGCTGCTGCTCTGTCTGAATGATTGTGTCCTTTGCCTTACAGAAGCTACTCATTTTCATGAGGTTTTGTTTATTAATTGTTGGTCTTAATATCTGTGGTTCAGAAAGTTTTCACTGAGTCTGATGTTATACAGATAGAATCTAAATATGAGTTCTTCATTAAATCCCTCCACTCAAATCTCAGGCAATCCCATAAAAAGGAAGCAGAAAGTATCAAAGCCAGAGATAAGGCCCTCTGAAATAACTGAACAAAGCACATATGAACTCACAGAGACTGACGCAGCATGCACAGGGCCTATATGGTCCTGTGTGTATTTATTATAGCTTGGTATTTTTTAATGGGATATCTTAGTGTGAGAAAAAGTGGGTACCTGAATTAGGCACCTGTTTTTGAGACTCTTTTCTCCTGTTGGTATGCTATGTCCAACTTCAATATGACAGCTTTTGCTTAATCTTCTTATTTTATTTTGTCACATTTGATTCTTATCTCTTAAAGGCCTATTTTTCTCTCATGAGAGACAAAAAGGAGTGGATGGAGAATGACAGAGGGGAGGAAAGGAACTGAAAGTAGTGTAAGAAGGGAAAATTACAATCAGGTTAAATTTTATGAAAAAAAATCTACTTTCAATAATGGGATAAAAAGGTGGCAAACAAACATACAGTTGCTGATCAACAAAGGCAGTGGGAGTTATATGGGCCCAAGGTGAAAACTTGCAGTGCATACACATAGGCACAGACAGAGAAGTCCCCATAGAGCTGTAG